>LNAC01000064.1:2751020-2825343 GCA_002007465.1 Ailurus styani | reverse complement strand
GGGGCGGGGCTTCTGCGCACGCGCCGCGGCCGGGGGGCGGGGTCTGCGCTGCGTAGGGCTCGTGGGGGAGGGGAGGTCTGGCTCGCGAGTGGATCTCAGAGGAGTCGGATGGGACGGCCTCTTCTTCCACACACCCCGCCCCCACCTCCGCCCCGGAGAAGCGTTAACCCGTCACCGCGGCGGTGGGCGGTGCGCGACGCTTCCGGGTTCCGCGGCGCTAACCACCCCCCACGTGCGCGGCCGTCCGGGCCTCTTCCCGCCACGGCCAGCCCTGCTCCACTCGCCCCTGTCCCGTAGGGACCCTGGGCACGGGTGGGCCGGCGTGGTTCCTTCCAGGCCCAGTTTCCGAAATGTGCGTGAAAGGAGCCGGGGCTGGCTCCCTTTTCTCCTACCCGGACCGCACTACGACTCCCAGCGGGCAGCGCCGCCACGCGCGTCGGCCGCAGAAGCGGTGCCTGCTGGGACCTGGAGTCCCCAACGGCCCTGACGCTCGCTGACCCCAACTGGCCGCTGGCTCGGGGACCCCCCAACCGTCCCGGCGCTGGAGCCCGGCCGCCGCCCCGCGGTGCTTCCAATAGAAGGGGGGAGGGGAGGGATCCTTGGGCTTCTCGTCCCAGGGTTTCCAAGCCCTGCACTCTCCTCGGTCTCCCCCGGACTCTGTCGTTAGTCAAAGTGGCTTTAATTTGGGAAGGCTGTTTCGGGGTCTTTGTACGCCTCCCTTTTTAAAGTATCGTGATCACTATTAACTTAAGGTGTTAGGTTGGAATCTTTGATTCGTGCTATATCTACTTGAGTTTTCTTTGTAGTAGAAAACGAGACTCAAAAAAAATTGTTTTTCCTTAAAGTATGAGTCTCACAGTTGTATATAGCACCCGAGACCTGCAGGCAGGCAAAATTAAGGAATAGTTTCAGTGCAGTATTAGAAATGTTTCAAACAATTTTGTACATTAGTTGTGGACTTCAGTAGAAATGCTAAATCTAATAAATTGATGGCCATTACAAAATACCAGTTTATAGGAATGACATCAAGTCAACATACAAATCCCCACTTTAAAGTAGTAATGTACTTTACAGTTTTTAAAGCATTTGGATAAACATCCTATCATTTGTTCCCTACAGCAATATTGTGTGGGTGGTGGAGCACGTAGTAGTAATTTTATTTTACTCTTAAGGGAACAGTCTCAAGGTAAATGCCCAATTCATTCCTTAATTCAATAAACTTAAATGCATGCCAGATACGTTGCCAGGTGTGGACTGGGTACTTTATTGTCATTTAAAATTTAAACCAGCAGAATCCCACATAGATGCTATTTTGGCCCCATTTTGGTAGGAAAAAGATAATATTTTTGAAAAACATATTGCCTCGTGCTTTATTAGGGAAAAGGGCAAAACCGTGCGTTAGGAAGACACATCTATTACTAAAGATAAATCACCAATCTGTTAAAACTCTGTGGTTAAAAATCAATCCATCAATATATTTATTGAATGCCTACCAAGCGGAGAGTACTGTAAGGAAGATAAATGACAAAAACAAATTCCTGTCCTCAAGAGGCTTATGAGGAGCTCTCTGGTAATCATAAATATCAGCATTAAAATCAGTACAATCAACATCCGATCCTAACACTTTATCTGGCTGTGACAATTTTCTATCAGAGTCTATGTTTTCTTAAAAAAATAAAAGGGTGGAAATTCCATTATTGTACTTTGAAAGAAAATGACTCCATTTTAATATTTTTATTAGGTTACTGAAACAGGTAATATGTAAAAAACGGGTAAAGAAGAGGTGTCCTCAGTAAAGGAGGGTTAAGGGAAATCACTTCCAATAACTTGGAAATTACAGCAAGAATTAAAATTATCCAAGACCATACACAGTTACTAAGATTATCCGGGGGCTTACGTATATTTCTGGTGGAGGAAGATGAGGGTACAGTTTGGTGGACCTCACTAAAACATGATTGTAAATAACAAAGATGAGAAAAATGGTCTGCTTGGAGTCTAGAAAATTTTGTCAGACAAGAGTTTGACAAGAGTGGAGTTTGTCTAGGTTAGGTTTGAGTACCTCAGTCATTAGAAAGGGCTCACTCTCTGGTTTCACTAGAGCCTGGATTAAATAACTCTCAAAAGACTTCTCTTTGTTGTAAAGCCTTTTTGAACAAGCAACTTCCTAATTGATAAGTCCAATTAACAGTTGAGCCTCCAGGGCACTCTGACATAGGAAATGGATGGTAGGCAGAAGTAGTCTAGTCACTGGAAAAATATATCAATTCTTTGTGGCTTAATAAATACTGTGGGAAGGAAGCTGGCCAATCAGGACTTTTGTGCAGCTCCTTTCTTTCACATTAGAAACCTGTTTTTCGGATCAAAAATCAAAACAAACTTTCTCTTAATGACCTATTCCTCTCTAATTCATTCTTTTCATAGCCAAGCTTGCTATTTCCACTTCTTGTCTCTCCTTCATTCTTCAATCCGCTGTGATAGGTCTCCCGCCTCCAACTCTACTCAAACTGCCCTGTCAAAGATTCCTCCTCTATTTGACAAATCCACTGGACTCTCTTCAAGTCCGTTTTGCTTGACATCTGCAGAATCTGACCCTACTTTCCTCCCTCTCTTTTTGTAAACACACTCTCTTGGCTTCTGGGCTGCAACTCTCCTGGTTCTGCCCTGCTCTCAGACTATCTCTCATCTCATCATCACCCTTCCCTGACCACCAGATTGGGTTGGGTACTCTTCCTCTGGCCTTTAGCCTGACCACCCCTCTGTCACTACATTTACCACGTTCTATTAAAAAGAATCTTTCTGGGGCACCTGAGTGGCTCAGTGGGTTAAGCCTCTGCCTTCGGCTCAGGTCATGGTCCCAGGGTCCTGGGGTCGAGCCCCGCATCAGGCTCTCCACTCAGCTGAGAGCCTGCTTCCCCCTCTCTCTCTGTCTACTTGTGATCTCTATCAAATAAATATATAAAATCTTTAAAAAAAAGGAGTCTTTCTATGAGCTATCTTCCCAAATAAATTGTAAATTCCAAAATAAGTCGTAAGCATCAAAAGAGAGCCTATGTTCTATTTATCTATATTCCTACCAGGGAGCATGAAGCCAGGTACATTGGAGGTGGCTTTTTGTTTGGGGATGGGGGGGTGGTTTCTATCCTAAATTCAGGGAGAAGGCCAGCCAGGTTTGTGGATGGAGCACATAGAATGGAGGTTAATAGGGAGATGTCACCCTGAAGTTCACATGGCATGGGCACCTAGGGCTTTGTTCAATTCCAGATCACTTGGCCTACTGCAATGTGCCACTTTCAAACTCCATAGGCTACTAGAGGGAATATATCCTAACATACTTGCTGGGCACTCATTTCCAGGGCTGAGCTTAAAGGTAGTAGACTTCTAGTACCCCGAGTCAGGCAAGAGGGGATAAACAATGATCGCTGGATGAAAGAACTTTCTGGACCTCCAAAGCTGAGGACGTTACACAGTATGACTGACTTTTAATAGTCTGATTGCTTCTGATGGAGAAAATTATGGCTATGAGTGAAGGGCAGAAGATAGAATATTTGTCAATTCCCTTTGACTCTTTGATTCACTACTCTCATTTTTCTCTCCCATCATTTCTTTTTGGTCTTTAAAAAAATGTGCTATGTTTATCTGGCTTGCCTGTGTATATCTAATTTTAGATTGCAAGCTGTGGGACAGAATAATGTCTTTATATGTGCAGCATCTCACTGTGGATGCCTGAGAATGTCTAATGACATCAACATCATTCAATTAACCTATAAAAATAAAATAAAATGTAAAGTACTCCAGAGAACTGGTTCACTTGAACTTCACCAGAGATTCATAAGTAATTTTTAGCTATGTCCAACATATATTCAGAATATATCCAGAATAATTTATAGTATTCCATGTAACATATGACAAATTAAAGTTGACTGGCTTTATAAGGTCTTTAGGTATTACTGAGAGATATAGTTGAGATGAATAATGAGGAGCAGCCCTCTCCCAACTGGAGGGATAAACTTTCTGCAGATCCTTGAAAGAGAAATATATTAACCAATGTCCATGATAAGACCCAAAGAACTTTCTGGACCTCCAAAGCTGAGGACATTATACTGTATGACTGACCTAAACATTATATAACGTTTAAGAGGATTAGCTCTCTGCTTCATTGGTTTGCTGGGTTCGTGAGGAGCACAACACCTACTCAAGATTTGTAAATTATCAGGCCCACAATCAGAAGGATCTCCTGTGATAAGAGACCCATTCAGATTTTATGTTTTCTTCCACATGCATTACATGTTTCCCTCATACCAATCAAGAACAAAAAGATTTATAAAAGAGTTTGAAATTGGTCCTGACATTGTGTGTCAGATGATGTACATGACATTAATTGTGAGGAAATGGCTGCCAAGTAAGTAGATCCTGACACAGATCCACTTAGGGTCATAAGCACAGGCTCAGAAACACAGACATAATATTGGGAGAAAAAGGCAATTAATGGCTTTGTTGTAGGAAAGAATAAAAAACTTAGAGAAATCTCAGGATATTTAGGTCTTCTTACAAAGTGCCCTTCCAAGGTATAGCCTCTGTGTTAAGCCAGTGCTAACAGCAGGGACACTACCACAACCTACCTACCTACTATACCACTACCTGCCTAATAGGATTTGGGCGAGACTTGCAGAAGGTGTTATTTGTGAGTCTGAATTACATAATGTTCAGTGCTACCATTTATGGAGCAACCCCTGTCTCTATAAATGTAACTATTAAACAGAGACTGACACACGTAGAGGGACATACAAAAAATACAACTGTCACTGTCCTAAAACTAGCGTGGAGAGCAGAAAAATACAATGGCTACATCGAGACCATGATAAGTATTAGATGAGCAATCAAAAAGCCTATCTATTTCCTACCCAGGTTGGGGATTATGTGGGGAGGGTCAATGTGAGAATTTTGAAATGGACCTTGGTTCCTTAGGCACAAATAACCTAAGTACATCAATTCAGGTATAAAGCATGAGAAAAATACATTTTAGGAAAATAAAGAAATTATGTTAATACTAAGCACTAATATTTATTGAGTGCTTACATGCCTCTTCACAATAACCCTTTGGGGTATGATAAGGCTACAGTAGTGCCAATGAGGAAACTAAGGATTAAAGAACAACTCTGATTCAAACACAGGCAGTGCAAGTTCAAAGGGCGAGCTCTCTGATCTGGGAATTCAGGGGGTCAGTACTTGGAATAACGACAGGAAGGGGCATTGCCACGTGGAGGAAGTAACATCAGGAATGCCATGAGGTGGGATAACAAGAGGCGTTGAGGATGTGACAAAATCCCACGGCTGAAACATGGTAGACAGAGGTGGGTAAAGGCAAGTGAGAGCATGAGAGAGGGGAGCAAGTATGAAGAAAAAGAGATTCGGGCTTAGATGAAAAGGGAGCACAGGATCCAATCTTGTGGGCTTGTGGTTTATCAGAAGGCAGTTCTGGTGGGGGAGTAAAGAAGATATTAAATTTGAAAGAGGACAGACAGAGGATATTCTTGGAAGGGTCCTGCTTTAATCTTCCTGGAAGTGAGGTTGAAGAAAAGGTGTTCTTACTGTCTAATGAAAAAAATCACACCAGTTTATTCAGGAAGACAAACTTCATTCCTGTAGTCAATCTTTAAAAAGAATTTATTATATAGCTCTTTATATAAAAGACATCAGATTATAGAATTCGTTCATTCATTCACTATAAGCCAAGTATTCATTTAGGTCTATAGCATGTGCTGTTTAAGGCACATTAAAACCAGTAAACTCTCTGCCTTCCCAGAGCTTACTTTCTAGAAAATCAGGTGACTGTCTTAGTGATTTTATAAAACTTCAGGAACAATTTTTATGTGGATGTTTTTCTTTTGTCAACTCTTCATAATGACTAATTACAATCTGGCAAGGTTATGTCTGTTGAGAGCTAAATTTGACATTAAACTTGCCAAACTTCCTGAGGGTCATCAGATAGCTTTTAGCCAATGTATCTCAAATATCAGTGGGCTTTTTAAAATAGGTAGATCAGAAGTCACTGTCAAACTGAGGTCTCTGGTAGGTGACTAAAGGAGAGGTATTTGGGTTGGTAATTACAAAGGTATGTATATATTTACATATATGTACTTTACTCACTCAGTATGTATTTACTGAGTGATACGTTAAGAAACTTGAAACACTGCAGGTATAGAACTGGGCAAGAGAAATCCCTACCTTAAAGAGTATGTAATGATGTTAACACCATTGACTTCACCACTGTATACAGATGTATTTTTAATCTTAGTGAATGGATTGCAAGGTTCTCCAGAAAACTTGTCCACTTGAACTTTCTTAGAGATTTATAAATAATTTCAAGGTACTGGTCTCTAGGATATACCTAGAATAACTTATATCTCATTATATTAGATAAATTAGAGTTGGCTGGTTTCATTCATGAGGGTTTTAAGTCTACTATTAAGAGGCCTGCTTGAAATGAATGAGACACTATAGCAACCCCCGACTGAAGACTTATACTTTCTGGAGACTTCTATAATTGTAAAATATTACATGAAGGCTATAGATAGTTTAGTGGGGTGACAGACATGATGACCAACAATTACAATGCAACACAATTCATGGAATACTGGGAGGGCGAGCACAAGGTACTCTGGGTACACAAGGCAGGCGCATTGAACTCAGCTTTGGGTGCTTGGAGCTGGAGGTGAGAGGGACAATCAGGCTGAGTTTCCCTAATTTAATAACAGCCACCATTTAACAAGCCCATATACTCAACACACGGTCAAAGGGAGGGCAAAGTGAGGCCCAGATCACGCAGCTAAACCCTATGTCCAGGTCTATGAGCAATGTACCTGTGATGGTGCCACTTCCTCTGGGTTAGGCCCTGATAGAGCACTGTGGCAGCTCTCCTGAGTCATAAGTCACCTACCTGTCAGATTAAATGAAGAAATTCAATTCCAGTTTTGTACTGTTAATCATTAGGCAGCTCCTATAACTATGGTTCACTGGTTTATTTTGCTTTTTCTTCAAGGATACCGATCAGGTATAAACAACTTCCTTCTAGAAATCTTCCTTTGGGCTCATTTGTAGATTGAACAAGAAAATATACTTTGGCTAACTGGTGGATAACTGCTTATCTCTTCATAAGTATACTCTGAATGATCATAGTTACAGAATATTGAGTATGGGTACCTGTCCAGTGTGTCTCTGACTTGGAAACCTATAGTTGTAAGTCTAGATTTTAATCAGTTAGAATTACTTTAGGTTTGCCAGGTGATAGCATTTTCTTTTCACTAATAATTTTGGAACAGTGTCCATTTCTTTCCACACAAAAACCTATTTTTAAAAGATAACATGAAGAGAGCCTATCTGCATTTAACTATTGCTAAGCTAAGCAATTTGCATTTCAAAATAAAATCCTAGCTTCCCAAGAGGAAAAAGTAAGAAGCTGGAAACCACTATCTCTGAGAGCTCAGAAGGGTTAGTTGCCTGCTTGTTCATGGACAAAGACACGAGGACCAAACTGTACACTGCTAAGTGTTACCCAAGCAAGCAAAATGAAGCTTTATTGAGTGGCAAAATAATTGGTCTGGATAGCTTTCATGAAATGCATTCTAAGAGAAAAGCAAGAAAAAATTGACAGTTACGTAGTAATTTCACTGTTAGTATTAATATTCATATTACTATTCAATCCTTTTATCATCAGATAAGAGAAATGAGTGATTATGCTAACTTTGTCAAGAATCCAACATCTTTATTTAGACTGATAATTGAATGTTTCATTGAATTGTAAAAAAGGGAAATACAATTTGGATGAAGGATTTTAAAAAATTGAAATAGGCATATTGTAATGTGAGAATGAAGTTGGAAATATTAATGTAAACGAATAACATATAATAAATATGTCTTTTCTAGCTGTGTTCAATGAAATGGCCAAGGAATAATGTTATCCCACCACACAGCCTGGTAATAGATACTCCTAATACCTACATTCTTGGGTCTAATACTATTTTTCACTCGAAGGAAACACATATGACTTAGAAAAATGGCTGATTCACGTCTGGGTCTGAGAAGATACAGGTAAGTCTTAGAATATTTTATTGGGCCAGAAGGCGAGAATACTTTAAAAAACAATGGTGTTGCATAGAAGAACGCAGGGACACTCATTGGCTAAATTCTGTCAATTTGAATATCAAAAGGAAAATGATGATTATGGTTCAACTGTGTTAATTTGTGAAAAACTGAGTTCATAATGATAGCAAAGACATCAAAAGTTGACAAATCGTACTAAAGAAGTTGAAAATAATTGAATCTCCTTACTTACTCTTATCGTGCTAGTACTATTGACTCATTCACTGAATCAATGCAGAATATCCAATTCAGTAAATATCAACTATATTAGTTTCATTTAATCTCAGTTTACATTTAGAAAAATAATTCTTAACTCTTACACAGTAACTGCCAGTGTTATCCTCGTGCAGACTGATTTTTTTGTAATGACAAAATTATACACCAGTCTGCCTTAGAAACCTAATGCAGGGAGTTTTGATTATACCTCTTAGTGCCGTTCTACTGAGTCATCTTGGGAAAATTAGCATTGCAATATATCTGTGTTATTGTACTCTGGAGTCTCTTTGTCTTGATCAGCTAAGTTTGAAGAGCTAGTTCATAGCCCCGGTGGCCTCTTGCATAAGTCTACAGCAGGCCGTCTGGTAGAACTTTCCATGATGTGGAAATATCCTATATCTGTGTTGTCCATATGATAGCCATTAGTCGCACGCAGCTTATGGCTACTGAGCCCTTGAAATGCGGCTAGTCTGACCAAGGTACTGAATTTGAAATTTGATTTTGTTTAAATTAATTTAAGTTTAAAGTTAAATAGACCTAGGCTTGTGACGACTGTACTGAACAGCATAAGTCTAGATTTTAAATCTCCTTGTACTTATATAGAATAAATTCAGGTTTACCCAACAAGGCAAATTCTTTCTCACCAATTCCGAAACATTGTCCATTTTCTTTAAGATAAGTATCTATATGGGAAAAAAGTAGGATTTTAATTTTTTTCATAAAAATTACATTCATAAATGTTAGTTAAACCATTAAAAAATATAAAAAAGTATACAGTAAGAATTCTCTCCCATTCTATGCGCCAGCTACTGGGATCTCTTCCCCATTGGGAAGACTAATGTCAGTTCCTTGTGTATCTCAGAGATACCTTATATATACATGAATAATGACAGCACGCTTTTGTTGGATACAAGGCTTTTTCCTCTTAACATATTTTGGGGTCACTCTGCATCAGTATATCAACAGTCTCCTTTATTCTTATGACATGGTCTTAACAATCTATTTTAAAGGATCCCAGACGGTGGCCTGTCTGCTATCTTGACAACTGATGAGACAACTTGCATTTGGAATGTGAAGAATCTTAATTTCACAAGACAGATGAGGACAACAGCAGGTAGAACCTATGGCAGCCTCTAGTCAGTGCACCCCAGCCATATGGAGGAGTCCCAAATTTTAAAATGCCTAGTCCTTTTCCTTTTAACTTATATTTTGAGCCAAATCATGCTAAATTTTGTGAAGCAACCCAAGATTTATATGATGAAAAACACAGACTATGCTTTTTTTAAATAGTATGATTCCAGTTTTAATCATACGTTAGCTTCTTTAGTGACTTTCCATTGCACATAGAATAAAATCCAAACTCCACACCAAGGCCCGTCAGGCTTTGTGTGATCTGACTCCAGACTTCTTAATCGCTGGCCTCTTAACAGGGTCAGCCCTTTCCTGCCTCAGGGCCTTTGCACTCACTCTTGTCTCTGTCCAACATGCTCTTTTCTGGCCTCTTTCGGTGGCTCTCTACTTCTTTCTCCAAATCCAGCTTAAATGTCACTGTTTTCTTGATGTCTTTTCTCAATGAGCCATCTATATAGCACTCCTTCACTCCCACCCCCACATTACTTTCTTCGTGGCACCTACTATAATCTATAATTATTTTGTTTATTTGCATTTTATCTCTCTACCATTGGAATGTAAGATCCCTGAGAACAGGAACTTGAACTGTCTTCATGGATATATCTCCAGGACCTAAAACAGTGTGTGGCATACAGTTGGTATACAATTAATACCTGCTAAAACAAAATATGCTGAGTGAGCAGATACTGAATACACTTCAAACATAGTGTCCAGAACGTGAGAGAATTTGGACAAGTGTCATGTCTTCCAAATAGTCCCTTGTAATTGAATAAACATAGTAAATTACTCTAAAACAAGTATGTTTTTATATGCTTTTGATTCCATTAACACCTATCTGCAGTCCTACTTACTTCTTTTGTAAGTCAGGAATGTTTACTATGTTTGAGTTACTAAAGCCACTTGCATCTGCTATGCTGTGTCATCTATGAAGTGTTACTGCTTATGCCAAAGTGGTACGTGTTCCCATCTGACAATCTTTTTGAGTCACTACATCAACATGTATTGGTCATTATGTCAACATTTATTAGTGTTACCTTGTCATTACTGAAAAATACACATTCATGTGGGGCTTTAAAGTTTGCAAAATGTTTTTTCTTGATGTCAATTTATTTGATCTTTACAACTATCTCTACCCCATAAAGAATCCTATGGTCATTTTTACTGGCGAGGTTACCGGAACTCAGAAGAGATTACATTTTGCTTAAAATAACATGACTGGCAAAAGATAGAGCTAGTAAGTAAACTCAGCTCTTCCAAGTGAAACTGCCAAGTTGAAATCTTTGGCTTTTTCAGCCATACCACAGCTACCCTAACACTATATTTGATAAAACTTGGTAGTTTACAAAGTACTTCGCATCACGTATCTCATTTAATCCTCCATGGTTGACAAGGCTGGTAAAATTCCTTCCCTAAACTCATGCAGTATCTTTAAGAGAATGATATACATGCAGAACTGAAGACACGGGTATAGAGTAACATAAAAACATGGAAATTAATTATGGAAATGCATACAGATGCCAAGGAGATCATGAATTGTATATATGTGAGTCCTGACCGGATTTAGAGTGGGAGGAAGAAATCAGATTTACAGGGTCAGAAAACAAGAGGGTTCTGAGCCTTCCATACAGAGGCAATGAACTATGCATGCAAAGATATGCACGTAGACACAATGTTGTGTGGGCAACATGGCAAGCAAATTAGCTGGACAAAAATAAATGGTCCCATCCAGATACCAGGAAAGCTGAGGACGCTAAGATGAGGAGTACTCCTAGTTGTTAGAAGACATCAGGTGTCAGGGAGAACTTGGATTTTATTTGACAGATATTGAGAAGCTGGCAAAACCTCATGCAAATAAAATATTTGGGATGAAAACAAAGCCTGATGAGTCTTCTGGCAGCTGTCTGTAGCATGAATTGCAGCAGGAGAAACTGACTGAAGGCCAGCACAGTAATCTCGGCGGGAGGTGACAAGAGTCAGAGACTGCAGTGGCGGCTGAGGAAACGGGAAGGAAAAGTAGACTTTGCGGAGAAAGTTTCATTGGAACGGAATGGTTGATTAGAGAAGTGGGGAAGGAGAGGAAAGAGTGAGAAGCTGCTTGGAGGTTTCTAGCCTGCTGAGTTGGGCTGTTGGTGGTGCAATTAACATGTTATTTCTAAAGGGAAGCCTTTTGGCAGAGGCCAAGAGTAGGCAAGGGAGGATAAAGAAAGGAGGCGGTAATTCTGGAAATGCAAAGTTGAAGGTGGTGCAAGGAGGTTTAACTGAAGACCTGCAGACAACCCAAGAAACAAGTCTGGAAAGAAGGTGAGAAGTCAGGATGTACGTTGTGTCATTTTTTACTAACCCCCGACGGTTTCCCAAACTACCCTGGCTGCCTACTCCCACAGCCTTGAGGGCTCTTTCCTTGGCAATTCACTATTGAGAAGAGTTCACATTTATAGATTGGAATATTTCTTTGCGAACTCTCTCTATAGGTATCGTAAGAAAAGAAAAGGAAAAGGAAAGGACTTTAAAAATGCATTAAGACTTTTTACCCTGAGAGGATTATTTACAAGTTGCTTTGGTTTTTAAAATTTAATATTTATTACTTTCAAATTCAAAATTTGTGCTTAAGCTTTTACATTAAATATACCCATTTATTATTTGGTTTATAAAGCTAGTAAATTGATGTCTGCTTCCCTTGGTTAGTCATTTTAAACTGTATTTATTAATTTAATAATTTGAATATTTTTTTCCAAACATGCCTAATTTCTGATTAACAAAGCCTCCCAAATTCTTAAGTAATTCTCACAAAACTAATAAACACATCCGGTAAGTGGTAAGTTTTCTTAAAAGTTCCAATATAGTGTATAAACTTTAAAAGGATTTTTAAATTAAAATGAAAAGTCTTAATAATTAGTTACACCCTTTAAATCCACATTACAAGGTTAATTTTCAGATACTTTATTAAACATTAAAAATGTTTCTTTTAAATAGGAGTATTTAAAACATCAAACATTAAAAACATTTAAAATACCATGTATGTAGATTCTTTAATAGAAAAAAATATATATATATAATTTCCTTCCTTATTTCTCTATTTAATTTGAAATCTTCCCAGGATCGAGGAGATGCATATTCATAAGAAAACAATTATGTCATCCCAAGCAAATCTAGGAACACCTTCCCAAGAAACGTCTGAGTTTACCTTCTTAGCTAGGAGGGTTCTGTATGATCAGAATGTCTCTTGGCCTCTGGGTCTTCAATTCATGCCTTCTCTCTAGAGGAACCCAAAAGGCAGGGTTCAGCTTTCTCTCTGGGAGGGTAGCCAGCCAGATGCCAGTTCTATGTACTTTCTTCTTGCCACCTGCTTCAAAGCTGGTGCTTTCCTCTCTCTCAGGATTCCCTGGTACTCAGGGAGCCCCTGGAGGTCCTAACCTCCTGCCTATAGGCCTGGATCAGGCCTGGTCTCCTTGATAATGTACTCCTGTCTGAATCTCTTTGATCCTTCATCGCCCTGTAGTGGGAAGAAAAAATACATAGTTAAGATTAAAAGCAGTCAACAGAACTTCTTTTAGGAGAAAAAACTGCCTCTGGCTAAAGTCCTGGACTCAGCACAGCACTTTCTCGGGTCATTTTGATTGTCAAGAGGTAGCCCCAAGGGGATGGCAAGAATGAGTTAGGAGTCAAATGGCTTGACATGACTGATGAACAATAAGCCTTGAGTTCCAGAAGGTGGCCTGAGAGGGAAAGGAAGAAAAATCAAGGGAAATGGGGAGAGAGAGGAGCTGAGTTCAAAGGTAAGGACGAGGTGGGTGGGTGGACCCTGTGGAAACTCCCTGTCGTTGGACCAGTGGAACAGGGAGATGTGATGTTCTCGACAGTTCCCCCTGCGGCATTCCCCTCTCTGTCAGGACCCTAGCACTGTCCTAGGACAATTAACCTGAGCTGTGGTTGGATCAGAGCTAGGAGACACTGAGGGAGAGAAAGAGGAGTTGGGAGCCATTCCTAACCTCCCAGGAACTGAGTTGTTAAACACGAGTGAGGTGTTGACTGGAATGGATGGAAGCAACAGAAGCAAGAGCGACTCAGGGGCGTCAGTAAGAGTGGGAGCCAAGCTGAGCGAGGCCAGTGAGGCCATGCACAGATGCAACGAGCTCAGACAATTGGGGGGTGGGCTGTGCAGGAAGGAAGGAAGGGGGTAGAGAGCGTGGGGTGGTCGTGTCGAGTACGAGGTGCTGGAGCCTTCAAGGGGAGGGCTAGCCGGAGGAGATAGCCCAGCGACCGGGTGGGGACGGTGTGAATGCTTCCGAGGGACTGAACTTGGAGAGAACAGACTGCGGCAGAGGACTTTGGAGCCCTGCACGTCAGACTTAGCAAGATGGGGAAGGGAGAAGGAACCTGTGAGGAAACCAGAGACAAATGGCGTGAGAGAGAGGGGCTCTGGGATAGTGCCTCATGGCAGAGACCTAAGAATCAACGAAACGATCCCAACTGATCCGGTTTACGCAGCTCAGCGCAGTTCATCAGCCCCATATTAAACATCCCTGGTGTGCTAGACCCACAGAAGACAGCCTGAGGCTGTTCCCAGGGCAAGCTACTTCCATCCAGGAAATGGGCGGGGGTGGGGGGGAGCTGTTGGCCGGAGGGCCACAGGACAGGAGTTCTCAAATTCTGAGGGCTCGTTAAAACCCCGATTCCTGGGCCACATCCGTAGAGTTCGACGTAGCAAGCCTGGGCCCGGTCGGGCCTGAGAATCTGCATTTCTGAGAAGCTTCCAGGTGATGCTGATGCTGCTGGTTCCGGGCCTGAGAACCACTGCCCAAGGCGATGGTGTGGGGCTGGAGGTGTAAGAGAATGAAAAACTGGAGCTCCCCTTTGCCTTCCTGCTCTAGGGTTCCCCAGGTCTGACCACAGGCAGATGTTCCATCACTTGCTCTCCAGGCTTCTCACCATAACGCTAACAACTGCTGCTGCAGCTTTTAACTCTCAAACATGGTCTGAAAGGCTGTGGCTTCTGATATGGTGCCCCCCTCCTCCTCTCTCCAGTCTCTCCATCCCCTCAGCCTGCCTCCCGTGCCAGGCCCTGGGCCCCGGCTTCTCATAAAGACAGATAAAGGTTCCCAGTTTCTATTTGGCTTCTACAGAGAGGCCTCCCTCAAGTACCTGGAGGTAAGGTTGAGTTCTTAAAGTCTGAAATCCACACTTAAAGGATCAACACAGAAGCTGAAAGGTTGGCCTTTGCTAATAGGCGTCTTCAGTCACTTCATTAAGAGTAATGAGAGCGAGCACCCAGATCAGGAGGTTGGGGGGGGGGGTTGGTCAGCCGGGGAAGTTCAAAGGGAATGACTAGCTTGGGCGGTGACTCCCCTGGCTTCGGCCTGGGGAGAGCGGTCATTAATGAACAGACTTCTAATATTACAGTGCCATTGGCAAGCTCGTTCCTGATGTGGGGATAGAGGCATCGCATTTTTTTTTAGCCTGATTCCATGAGTTGCTTGATTGATGCAGCTGCCGTTGTTCTGATTCTCACTCACCTCCAGGGGTAGGTCTCTTTGCAGGGAAGGAACATACTGGTCTCTCGCACTCTGGGGAAACCAGGCCTTAGGAAAGTTCTAGTTCTTATTGTGGTTGATGTGTTGATATTTTGACTTTATTCGTTTTTCGGGAAGGTAGTTTCTTCGAGTCAGTCACTTAGCGATGGCTCTGTTCTCAACATGCTGACAAAAACCAGGTTTGGGGATCTTCCGGGTTGAGGATTCCTACCAGAGCTGGGACTGGTACCTTTCACTGAGGGGACATCTCTGGAGACTGCCAGTCTTTCCCATCATTCCCCAGGACACGTGGTCGCCGTGCATGATACTAGGAAGCCACAGCCCACCCTGAGGTCCAGAGGAGGGTACTCGGAAATGATAACAACCGAGTCATATCTTAAAAGGCCAAGTAAAGCTTTGCAGATAAACAGAGATGTGCAGGGCATTCGCAGCATAATCCAGGGCACAGAGAAGAGAAATAGCATGCTGAGTTGCGGGAATAACACATTTAAGTTGTGGAATGGCTGGAGAAATAAATAAGGGTTCCATCAAGGCGAGTCTTGGATCTCCTGGATAAAAGGGAGTCGTCCGAGCTTTTAAAGCAAAAGAATGACCGGGAAAATTTGGTTTTGCCACTCCAGCTCTAGGGTTCAGTAGGATTTCGAGAAGGACCTAATCCAGAGGCGGGTAGGAGGTTATAGTCCAAAAGGAAAGATAGTTACGAATTATTATAGTGCAAAAGAAACATTTCAGAATCAAATACCAGCAGGATTTAATGTTCGGGCACATGATGTCAGAAGGAAGCTTCGAAAAGGGAGCTAGAAGGCTAGGAGGGACACCCGGGTCCTGGTTTGGGTGTTCAAGTAGATGGCAGTGCCGTGAATGCACGTATGAAACAGAGGGGAGGGCATCCTAGGGTTTGTTTTCTAGAATCAAAGGGGTGTGGGATTATGTAGAGTGAAAATAATGTTAGTTTTGAAAATGCTAATTTTGAGGTATGTGTGAGATTTCCAAGTGGAGATGTTCAGCACTCAGTTTTATATAGTTTCTGGGGGTTCTCAAGAGGAAAAGTCAGTGCTAGACTTAAAGATTTGTAAGTTCTCCCCATAGATGTGATAAAGTCTGAGACTGGACTTGCTTGTGCTCTCTTACTCTCTCTCAAATAACAAAAATCTTTAAAAAAAAATCTGGCATTCTCAAGATTTTGTATCTTCTATTCATTACAGAGAGTCTTTGTGATGGTCAAAAATGTGGGAAGGATAGAGAAAATATTCGCAGGCCTGGAGATTCTTAACCAGTGACCATAACTAAATCCCATGAGTTAAATGATCGTCTCTCAAGCTGGTACCAGTGGCTGTGTCTGGGAAAAAGGACCTAGGGGATCATCCAAGGGATATTGGTCTATGTACATATATTATTGCATCAAATACGTTTAAAATCGTATGTCTATAGGATGGCACAGACTTAAGTTATTAAATGCAAAGTCCTCAGGTAATGCCACCAAAAGGCAGGACTTCCACCTGCCATGGTTCTCCTTACACACAGGTTCTAGAAAAACAGACACCACAACCCTAAGTGCAACAATCTTCGCACTGCTGCTCAGGGACGCCATGTCCGCACTGCCTCCGTGGAGCCACGGGGAAAGGCGGTGCAGGGAAGACATCTCTGATTTCTTTTGAAACCATGAGTGTTCCAGGACTGAATGCTGGGAGGGCAAGCAGGTTTATGGGCTCCCACAGCTGTGTATAGGCTGCTCCTGAAGTTAGACCAGAGATCAAGAGACTAAAGGGTTGATGATGCAAATGCAGGAATTCAGTGATAAGAAAAAGAGAGAGTAAGGATACATCATGGAAAGGTTTTGAAGGAAGTGTCTAGAAATATTGGAAAAGATGGCTAAAAGCGTAGGTTGGAGCCAGTTTGTGGGAATTGTGTACCTCTCCCCATATGTTCTACTTTTCCATTAAGTCACTCAGAATCGCCAAGAAGAAAGAATTTTGCTTTCCTTTGCCTTGATGAGCCTAGACTTGGAATTCCATTAGCCACCCCTTCCCACCTCTGATTTATTCTAAAATATTGGACTTATTCTAAAAGCCCTGTGTGTTGGGTTCTGTTCTAGGTTCCTAGGAATATAGGGAGAAATAAGAAGGAGGAGGCCGTTCCTCTGCTTTCTGATGCAAGCAGCTAGAAAATAGAAAATATTAGGTATTGCAAAAAAATGAAATCAAAAGCAGAGTGACGAGTTAGAGAGAACGTGTGGGCTACTTTAGATTAGGACTGTCAGCAAAGGACTCTCTGAGGAGGTATTGTTTAAACGAAGACCTGATTGAGAAGGGAGCAGCATTTGAAGGTCTGTGGGCTGAGCATTCTAAGGCAGAGGGAACAGCAAATGCAAGCTCTTCCTAAGCTGAGAAATCAAAAAGGACAATGGCTGGAGTGAAGTGAGCAAGGGGAAGGAGAGACAGAGGAGGAGTTTGGAGAGATGGGCTCCAACTGAGGAGTCTGGTTTTTACTATAAGGGTAATAGGGAGCCACTGAAGGTTCTACACAGAAGACAGATGTGACCCTATTAATGGGTTAATAGGTCTCTTTTGCTATGATGTGGAGAAGAGATTGTAGAGGGCAGAGAATGGAATCAAAGATATCAGAAGGTTATTGGAGTATAACTCAGGTGCCGGGTTTGAGCCAGGTGGAGCTAGAGGTGGAAGGGGAGAAATGGTGAGATTCTGGATCTGTTTTGGAGACAGAGATAACACAGCTTGCTGATAAGTTAGGTGCAGGAAGTAAAAGAAAAAGGAATCAGGGATCATTGTGAAGTTTAGAAATGGACAACATGAACTTTCTTTATTTGCTGCTATTATACACTTTAAGAAAACTTAAAATTTTAGGGGCACCTGGGCGGCTCAGTTGGTTACTCATCTGCCTTCGGCTCAGGTCATGAGCCCAGGGTACTGGGATCAAGCCTCACATCTTTGGGCTCCCTGCTCTCTCTCTGCCCCTCCACCTGCTTGCACACACTCTCTCTCAAATAAATAAAATCTTAAAAAAAAAATAAAACTTAAAATTTTAAACTATAAAAGCAATATGTATTCATGTAGGACATATAGAACATACAAAAAGTAAAATTAAGAAATAGAAAATATTCATGACCCCATAATTCACAATTACTAATCTTTTGGTATATTCATTTTTTTCTAACCTCTTTATTTTTGAGGAAACCATTTTCCCATGTAATAAAATAATACATATTAGATAGGGAAAATACAGAAAAAATAATCATGAAAATTAAAATCACCCTAGTATAACCACAGTCTGAGTTTTATAATCATCAGAGTTCAAGCAACGGTCCCAGAAAACATGCTTCAGTTGCATGAGTCTGAACGACTGCAGAGTGGAAAACTGATGGATAATAATACTTAATATTTGTGCCATAGGATATGTTTCCACGCTCACTCTCCCAAATGATCACATTTGCTCCTGACAACAACTTGTTGAGATGTGCAGAGCTGATATTTTTATTTCCAGTTGACGGGCTTAGTTCATCAAACATTTATTGATCCCTTTGTATATACCTGGCCTGATGCAGGGCAGGGAGGATCTCGCGGGGAGGGTGGTACAGTTTCTACCTCAAATTGCTCACAGTCTAGTGGGAGACACAGATACAGCAACTCACTAAAGAATGATGTGGTGAGCAGCGTGCAAGTGGCGGGAGCAAACTATTACAGGCACCCAGAGGGAGGGGCAGAGCGGGCGAGGAGAAGGAGATGTTGCTGAGGGTCTCGAAGGGCCAGGTCTTGGGCCGGGGCCTTGCTACTCCACGTGAGGTCTGCGGACCACCGGCTCTTCCGTAACCAGGGAGCTTAGCAGAAATGCAGAATCTTGGGTCCCACCCCAGACCCTCTGATTCAGAATTTGAATTTTCACAGGACATTTGGGACACCTCTGTGTCCATTAAAGGTTGAGGAGCATGAGGCTAGGTGATTTACAGGTTTGATTTCCTTCACAACCCAGTGAAGTAAACGTTATTCGCCCCATGTTATAGGTAGGAGAGGGACTTGCATGATTCTGTCCATTCACACAGCTCTGTCACAGCGCTGGAGTTTGAACTCAGGCCCCAAGGACTCCAGGCTGCATTCACTACTCTGTACTGTTATTACTCTTTAGGAGTCTCAGAGAAGCTCCACAGGGGAGGTGATGTCTGTGCTCAATTTGGGAGGACCTCTTTCAGAGGAGGGAGGGCATTCCAGTCAAAATACTGCTTGAACGAATATAAGTAAGGTGAGCAAAGATGATGGGAATCAAATTATAAAGGGCCTTGAATGCCACCCTAAGGAACCTGAATGCATCCTGAGAGCAGATTTGGCAGCCCGCTGTGGAACTATAGGCAGGCGGCATGTGTCCAAAGCACAGGTCTACCATTTGCTAGCTGTAGGGCTTCGGGAAGGTTGCAGGCTGAGTTCTCTGGAAACACCTAGACAGAGTCTGGAATGCAAGATGGAATCAATGCCTATGGGTGGAAGAGGGAGGAAGCAGGGTTGGCCCGAGGAAGGAGTCAAAGAGCCGCCCCACAGAGTCCCAGGGAAGCTCTGGAGGGAGGACGGCCTGTCCCAGCTGTCCTGTTTTAGGCTGAAGTGGCCAGGCCTTCATCCCCACCATGCCCAGTCCCCAGACGCCCAGGCAGGACATGGCCTCTGATGATGTGGGTCTCTGCAGCTCTGCAGACCCTGAGAGAAGAGGCAGCCTAGGGATAGGGGTGTGGCAGGTCCGTGCCTCTGTATCTTCCCTTACATCTGCATTTCTGTCCCTTCACTGGTAAAATGGAAATATTAGTTGTAGGTCCCTCGTGGGGTAACTGGGGCATTATACACCTGGCAAATAACTCAGGATACTAGTTATTATTACCTGCCCTAATGAGATACTCACTGTATACTTTCTACTTCGGGAGGACTCGGGTTTTGAAAATCTGAGGACTAGAAGAGGATGTCATGCCCAATTCCCAGCTTGCCACCGAGAATTCTCCCCCTCTCCCCCAGTGTTCCAGGTCTCATCGTTTCTCAGGACATCCTGGTGGGGTGAAGTTGTGCTGGGAAAAAGGAAAGATTTGGGGAATTTAAAGCAGGGAAATACCATGTGAGACCTGTGGTTTAAAAAGATCTTGTGAGTTGAATCATGAAGGATGGACTAGGGTGTATTATCTGGGTACATACTACGTTTCTGTGACACAGAGACTCAAAATAAGACACAAATGAGAGAGTTTTTCTTTAAGTGTGTGGTCCAAAAGTGTCAAAAGTGAGTGGTCAAGGGCCGCAGAGACGGCAGTACTCTATGAGGCCACTCAGGGACCCAGGTTCCTATTAATCTTATTGATCACTATCCCCTAGGACAGTGGTTCTCAAAGTGCAGTCTCAGTACCGGCAGCATCAGTATCACTGGGGAATTTATTAGAAACGAATATGGATGGGACCCAGCAACCTGTGTTTTAATAAGTACTTCAGGTGATTCCAGTGAGCACGCAAGTTTGAGAAACACTCTCCTAGGACTGTGTCCCCATCAGTCAGGTCAAAACTGTGTGACCAGCCTATGGGAAGGTGGAAAAGAAAGCCAGAAGAGGGCAAACCATCTCCTTTTCAAAGAAAATGCCTAGGAGTTGAATGCATCACTTCTGCTGACCTCCTATTGGCTGGAATGTAGTCATGTGGCTGCATGGCTTACCCAGCAGTAGGGAACTTTGGGAAATGTAGTCTCTATCTGGGCAGGTTATATCCAGCTAAAACTAGAGTTTCTCTACTAAAGAAAAATCAAGGAATGCATTCTGGCAGAGAATTAATAGCCTTTGTCATTATTGACCTGGGACAGGAAAAAAGTGAGGGGCAGAACTAAAGCAGTGGGTTTATTTTGGAGAGAAAGGAATGTAGGAGTTGAGAAAGAGATTCTCTTTTGATGACTGTTTTGACCTTATGGTGAGAGAAGGAGAAATGAACAGCTCCTAGGTTTCTTGGTAGGTAGACACACCCATCACATTAACGGGGCAGAGATTCTAAGGGAAGCGAAAAGAGAGGAGAATATAGCCTTGATACTAAACGTAATGAATTTCAGATGACACAAGAATATCCAGGTAGACATCCGATTCTGTAGGTAGTTGGAAACACTTGTCCAAGGACCCTGGGGAGGGTTGGTGCTAGAGACTTGGCAAATTCCATGGTAGTCAGAGCTTGGATGTGTGCAGGACCACCCCAAGTGTGACGTGAAAAGAGGGGTCAGTGCCCGGGAACACTGGCATTCAAGAGGCGAGCTCACTGGAACAGAAACAAATAAAGAGTGGTCAGAGCTATGGGAGGGCCAGAGGCCGGAGATTAGAGAGGTCAAGGAAGAAGAAAGGAGGCTTTAGGTCATGGCAGGTGCTAGAGCCAAATGCTGTGGCACAGACACATGGGACCCACGTTCAGAAGGGATCTTTGGTGCCAAATGAGAAAAACTGAGATGCTGCTTAAGGGATATGCCCAAGATTCCATACTTCGTGGCAGAGCCGGGACTAGCCATGTGTTCTGGGTCTCATCTTCCCATTAGAAGGGGTCCCAGCAGCCACTGTTGCTCTCTTCCGAAGACTGTCTACACAGAAAGCCTCAGCATTCTCCCCTACACCAGGCTGGGCTATAAAAGCTGTCCTCTGGATTGTGGCCCTCTGTCCATCTGTAGGACTGGTTTCCAAAATTGTCAGGGTTCTTTCTGCCTCCTGTTTGCTTGAGCTGAGCCACCCTGAGTCTAACTGTGACACACCAGCTTGGTTTATGGGCTTTTTTTTTTCTTCCCAAGCATTTCATAGTCCTGCTGCCTTTGTCCTTGTGGTGTACCTTGTCCTGCATCCCAGCTTCAGAGCCAGGCAAAATAGTTGTCACACCCCTCTACCCACCATGTTCTGTCAGCCCACTGCCGGAAAGAGGAGCCTGATGACTAGAAAGACTGATTCAAGTGCAAATGCACAGCACTGCTGATCTTACCTGCCACAAAATTTTTTAAAGTATAGGTAGCTTGATTTTCTAAAGGCTCTGGGCACCTGGGTCAAGGACATAGTCTACCGATGTGATCTTATGCTCTAGGCTGCCTGTTGGTCTTGAGGTTGATCTTGGAGTTGGCACCATATAAAGTCGCTTATCGCCAAAGTGCTCAGTTTGTTTTTATTATTTTATATTCCTAAGTCTTTGACAATGGTGCATCAGGGGGCTTTCAAGTTGGCTGAATTCTATGGCAGCTTCCAGCATCCTGCTCCTGGTTAATGTTTTTGCCTGTTGGAAGGACTCTGCAGCTACAGGCAGACTCCGACCATCTACCTATGGGTTTGTTGTCCATCCTGAGTGGTGTGCTGACTGTAAATTGGCCCCAGAATTTTGTATATCTTGTGAGATTTCTGTGGGAACACGGTCTTTATGATACGGCAGTTCCTGTCTTGAGTACTGTTGATAGTTTTATTTTTTATGATGTTATTTCCTATTAATATAACATAGACATAGTCACACATTCCACATTCCCTGTTTCATAGAAGACCGTAACTTCAAAACCTAGATTGAATAAACTGAGATCTGTTATGCAGCTGTGCACTCTTGTAACAGGTGAAACAGACAGGACTCTGTCAACTTCGACATGTTGGATGACCTTGAGAATTTAGCAATTTCCTATGACATGGAATAAAGGTTAGTAGTTTTCGGCAGAAACTTATCTGTGTTCCTTCTCATCTCAAAATAAAATCCAAGCTCATCCCAAGGTCTATGAGGCCGTATGTGATCTGACCCTTGTCTGACTGTACCATTTCATGTTATACCCTTCTCTTTCCCCTTGGAATAATCTGTCTACACTAGCTCTTTTCCATCTTGTAATGCTCTATCCATACTGACTTTTCTGTTTCTCAAATACAGGGCCACCACGTGCGGATGTGCAGGTTGTGCACTGTGGAACACCAGGAAGCCTGTTCAGCAGGCTGCAGGGTGAATGATGCCCCTTGGAAATGTGCAGTATGGCAGCCCAGTTTATAGACGCTGAGCTCTTCCCCATGGCAAGGTCTTGGTACTTGCTGGTCCTTCTGCCTGGCCCATCTATCAGCACATCTGGCTCCTTCTTGTCATCCAATGAACAAATATTCCACAGAACACCACTCTCTACCAAGCAGAACTGGCTACATAATTTGCAGAGTCCATGCAAAAAGAAAATAAGCTCAGTTTCAACTTAAATGTCACTTTTCCGGAAGGATACTTCCTAACCACCCAAGCCAAAGAAACCTTCTGATCAATGTGGGAAGGCAAGCTAAGGACCCCTGTTCCTTTCCAGGTAAAAACATAGCATTTTAAATTACAGTTGAAACAAGGATCCTTGGTTCTCCTAGCGCTGTGATTTTAGGCTGAACATCCAATCAATGTAAAGGGTTTTGTGTTTCTCTTTAATGAGGTTTTGGGCAGGTTCTCCTTTTTCTATAAATTGGTCTTGAAGGCAATGAAGGCTCATAAGCCAAGGAGAACTTGGTATCCAAGACCCAAAAGGCCCCCTTACAACATTATAAATTGAAAAATGATACAATGGTTGGACCTTTTTCCTAATAAAAAACAACAATGCACATTTTTTGGAGATAAGGATTTCATATATAATAACGAACTCAATTATATTTTAAAGTTTAGTAGATATTGCACAGCTACTAATTGGCTAGCACATACTTCCCTTGGCCTTTGGAAGTTCACGTTTTTGCTTTGATGAATTAAATCAAAATTATTTAAGTATAATTTCATCCTGGAAAGACATCATTTGGTTGCTTGTAACACTGTGAACGTTCTTATCTAAAATACAGTTAGTTCAATATATATTTATTGCTTTCATTCATAAGACATTTATTAATGTTGGATGGTAAAGTTCCAAGTATGATATTTGACTCAGAAAAAAGGATGCAGAGAACACCTTCTTTAAATATAAGATCTTCTCACCTTGTTATGAGTTTCTCTCCTACTCCTAGGAATCTAATACACTCTGCCTGAATAACGGGAGGAGTAAAAAGTTTAAGGATCTGTGACAGTGAGATAAGGCAAGAACATGTAATTTTCAGAGAGCCTGCTATTCCCACCATCATCCTCTGACGAAGCAACACCATATGGGGCCTCAGATATGGTTTTCTGAAGTGAATTACCCTTGGGTTCCTGCCAGAAGCAAAACAGTAAAAATGCAACTTCCTAAAAGCACTCGTAACCAAGGGAGAAACAAGTTTTTGCCCCAATTTTTGCTAATTTTGTAAAAGCAGCCATTTAAGGAAAAAAAAAAGAAAGAGAAAAGAAACAGGCTTAAGAATGATAGGAGTTTATACTTGTGTGATGTAAAGAATGAAAGCAAAAGCTAAACCTGCATATGGTGCCCCACTCAAGACATCTCATCCTAGACCAAGTTGTGAAGGAAGGAAACCCCGACTTCCTGCCTTCTTGCCCAGTGCTTCAGAAGACTATCCGATAAAATAATTTACACTAAAGTATAAATGACTACTCATGATTCGTGGATTACCTTCTCTAAGAGTATTTGCTTTAAAGTAGGAAAATAGATTTGTGGTGGTCAAATAGCTGAAAGTTGAAAGTTTTCACAGTAGAAATTCCACAGAGCCCAACAATCATCCACA
Source organism: Ailurus styani (assembly GCA_002007465.1). Classification (NCBI taxonomy): domain Eukaryota; kingdom Metazoa; phylum Chordata; class Mammalia; order Carnivora; family Ailuridae; genus Ailurus; species Ailurus styani. The sequence continues at coordinate 2,800,710 of LNAC01000064.1, read as the reverse complement.
GACCAACTATTCCATCTTGAGAGAGATATCTGTGTTTGCTAGTCCTTGTCATTGCTCGCTCTCCATTCCCTCTCTCTCGTCTGCCCCTTCCTCAACTACTTGATTTGGAGTAATTTTAGATTTACGGAAAAGTTGCAAAGATAAGAGAGAGAGGGCCCCCAAATCTCTTCCCCAGTTACTCCTAAGGTCAACATTTTATATTATTGTAGACTTTGTCAAAACCAAGAAACTGGTTGGTTTACAAGATTGGTCCATTACTATTTGCCACACTCCAGACTTCAGTAGGATTTCACTGGTTTCTCCAGCAATGTTCCGTTTCTGTTTGATACATTTAGCCCACTCTCTTTTACATCCAGTCTCATCAAGCTCTCATGCCTGGAACTCCACAAAAACAGCTCCATCAAGGTCATCAGTGACCATCATTCAGCCAAAGAAGGTGCATGGCAGCCAGAAAGATGCCAAAGTCTTAATTATCATATGATCTTAGGCATATGTGGAATTTAAGAAACGAAACAGGATCATAGGGGAAGAGAAAGGAAAAAAGTTTAAAAAAAAATAAAGCAAGATGAAATCAGAGAGGGAGACAAACCATCAGAGGCTCTTAACTGTAGGAAACAGAGTTGCTGGAGGGGAGAGGGGAGGAGGATGGGGGAAGTGGGTGGTGGACATTAAGGAGGGTATGTGATGTAATGAGCAGTGGGTGTTATAGAAGACTGATGAATCACAGACCTCTGCCTCTGAAACCAATAATACGTTATATGTTAATTAATTGAATTTAAATTTTTTTAAAAAGGGAGAAAAAAGAAAAATAAACCTTAAAAACAATAGTGCAGGAAAAAAAAGTCTTTTCTTGGTATTCACTTCAGAGTCTTCGTTGGATGTGACAGTTCCCTTCCTCCTTCTGAGAATCCTTGTGGCTTGACCTTTATCTTGGCCATCTTCCCATCTAATTGGTTTCCTTGCTCGTTTCTCCTATTCTTCCTACCTGCTAAGCAATGGAGGGACCCCAGTCTCAGCCCTTGGGTCTCTTCTCTTCTCTTCTCTTCTCTTCTCTTCTCTTCTCTTCTCAACACATTCCACAGGTGTTCTCATCCAGTCACATGCTGGTGAAAGTCACCTCTGTGTGATGACTCCGGTTCTTTGTCTCTAACCTGGACCCCTCTGAGGAACCCCTGGACTGACCTACCTACAGCTGCCACTCAACATTTCATTTGCGTGCTAATAGGAGTCTCAAACTCACATGTCCCACACTGAACTCTTGACTTGTGCCCTTGAATCTGCTCTTCCCTTGGTCTTCTCCACATGGCAGATCCATTCCACAAGGGGTTCAGGCCAAAAATCTTAGAATCACTTTTGATTCTTCTTTATCTTTTATGCCCCATATCCAACCTATTGGCCAATCCAGTTCTGCCTTTGAAGCTATCCTGATTCTAACCACTTTTTACTATATCCATTGCCATCCTCCTGGTCCAAGTCACCATCTTTCAACCTGGATGATTGCAATAGCCTCCAAACTGTTCATCCTGCCTTGGCCCTTATCCTGCCCCTGCCCCCCCACCCCAATTTATTATCAACATATGGATACTTTTTAAAAATTTTTATTTTAAAGATTTTATTTATTTGACAGAGAGAGAGAGACAATGAGAGAGGGAACACAAGCAAGGGAAGTGGGAGAGGGAGAAGCAGGCTTCCCACCAAGTAGGGAGCCTGATGCAGGGCGTGATCCCAGAACCCTGGGATCATGACCTGAGCCGAAGGCAGACGCTTAACGGCTGAGCCACCCAGGTGCCCCATATGGATACTTTTTATTTTTTTATTTTTTATTTTTTAAAGATTTTTTTTATTTGACACAGAGAGAGAGATCAGATCACAAGTAGGCAGAGAGGCAGGCAGAGAGAGAGGAGGAAGCAGGCTCCCCACTGAGCAGGGAGCCTGATGCGGACCTCGATCCCAGGACCCTGAGATCATGACCTGAGCTGAAGGCAGAGGCTTTAACCCACGAGCCACCCAGTTGCCCTGGATACTTTTTAAATGTAAGTCTGATTACGTTAGTGCTTTGCTCAAACCTTCCAATGGCTTCTGTTCTTAGTCAAAGTAGAATCCAAAGCCATTACTGAGACTACAAGGTACTACATGACCTGCCTTCTCCCCTCATTCTGTCTTAATTACCTACCATGCACTGTCCTGTTTACCCCTCTCCTGCCACACTCACCATCTTGCTCTTTCTTCAATTTCCCAGGCATGTTTTGCCTCAGGGTCTTGTACTTGTTACTGCCTCTGCTTGGAATGTCCCACCCCTGGATGTCTGCCTGACTTGCAGGGCAGGGAGATAAGGTAGCAACGTAGGGGGACCAGCTCCTCCAGGTTTTCCAGTGACTGTACTGATTTTAAAAGTAAAAAGTCTTGTATCCTAGGAACACCTTCAGTTCCTGGCAAATGGGGACAATTGGTCACCTAGCAGGGGTAGGTGTGGGTAGAGGGTTGCAAGCATTTAATATCTTGATCACAGAAGGTCTCATGGACAAGGAGACATTTGGGCAAAGTCTTGACAGAGGCGAGAGATTGGGTTTGCCATTCCTTAATGTTGTATTATTCCTGGAGGCCTGTCTACAGAATCTGTTGAGCACAGATAAAGGAAACCCCAATGATCATCAAAAATACATCTTAAAAGGGGTGCCTGGGTGGCCCAGTCAGTTAGGTGTCTGCTCAGGTCATGATCTCAGGGTCCAGGCATCAAGCCCGACATTGGGCTCCCTGCTCAGTGGGAGTCTGCTTCTCCTGACCCTCACCCCACTTGTTCTCTCTCTCTCTGTCTCTCTCTCAAATATATAAAATCTTTGAAAAAATACATCTTAAAATGTTGTTTTTAATGACTGAACTCTCAGATTTTATGAAATCTACAAAGAATTGTGGCCAATGAGGCTTTCAAGCCCAATAAACTTGGAGTCTTGGCTCTACTGCACGACCTTGAGTAAGCTATTTAATTTTTCAAAGCCCGGTTTTTCTCATTTGTAGGATGAGGATTGCAAAAACCTCAAGGATTATTGTAAAGATTAAAAGAGTGATTATATATAAACTATTTTGAACCATTCTGGCATGTAACACAATTATAATCCATTATTTTTTTTCTCACCATGTTTTTGGTGGGGCATCGATATTATTTAATCTAATTGCTGTTGTGTGCAGGACACAGGGGTAATCAAGAACGATGGAAAGGGAGTTATGGAGAAAGAAGGCTATCAAAGGGGGGAGGCATGAAGAATAAGAGTTAATTTTGGTGCTAACTTGTATTTTATTTGTTCGTTTATTTATTTACTTTTAAGTAGGCTCCATGCTGGGTGTGGAGCTCAATGCAGGGCTCAAACTCATGACCCTGAGATCCAGACCTGAGCTGAGATCAAGAGCTGGACGCTTCACCAACCAAGCCACCCAGGCACCTATAGATACTTATTTTTAAAGGATTTTTGAGCTAACTGTATGTTTATATTCACTTATAAGAAATAATAAAGATCCCATGTACTTTTTACCCAGTTTCCCTCAATGATAACTTCTTGCATTACTATAGCACAATGTCCCAACCAGGAAATTAACATTGATACAGTTCACAGTAGGTACTTATCATTTTGTTACTGAAACTAAGACCGTCATTTTCATGGGGTTGAACTGCCAGTGCTTTCGTTTTCGGGGGTGGGGAGGTCATGGGTCAGTGCTGGACTATTCCCTTCAGTGCTAGACTATTGCAGTGGGGGCCTCGCCTGGCTCTCTCTGCTCTGATCCCCTGCATCAGACTCTGGTTCTGATAGGATCTCTTCTTAGCAATGTTCGCCTTTGTCTTGAACATAACCAAAGCTACCACTTACCCAATGTTTACTGTGACCACAGGCGCTGCACTAAATACTTCTCATGCATTATCTCAATCTTTACAAAAGCCCTATGGAAAAAATAAAATTAAAAAAAAAAAAAGCCCTATGGAGGTAGGTGATAATATAGTCTCCATTTTATAGATGATGAAACGGAGGTCTAGTAAGGTGAAGCGGTCAAGTATCTAAAAGTAGGAGAGCTGAGATTCAAACGCAGGACCGCCTGATTCCAAGGCTGTTCTTACCCACCCACAGACCCTGTTCACACTTATGGCAGAACATAGTGGAAAGAGACTGGATTAACTGTGGCTTGTGACAGGCATTGTCTTTCCTCCCTCCATGAATTCGCAGTTGAGTTGGGGAGGCAGAATATGGAAACGTACATGATCGTACAAGGCAGTACATGGAAAGCACCAATCCAAGGTTCTCCAGGAACCCAGGGAGCAGTTGGGAGAGGCTTTCTGTGGGAAGCAGTTGGGGCGGGGATGGGCTGGGCCTTGAAGGTGGGCCCCGACTTATTCATGTGGCAGAGCTCACACCGACGGCACTCACGCTTGGTTTCACCCCACCTTCCCAGATCTCTCTCCTCCCCCGTAACCACACAGATATGGGTAGCCTTCCTTCAGAATGCATAATAAACCTAATAACTAACACATGCAGAGGGTTCACAGTGTGCTACTCACTGTTCTAAGAGTTTTACATATCATAACTTATTCAGTCCTCACAACAATCTGTAACCCAAGGACTGCTACAGCCCCACTTTGCAGCTGAGTATATTGAGGCACAGAGAGGTAAGTACCTTGCCCAAGGTCACCCAGTTACTAAGTGAGAGCCAGGATCTGAACCCACGCAGTCTGACTCTGGACTCCCTGCTTCTGACCTTGGTGTCAGAAGTCCAGTATAATTTTAGCTTTCCTGTGTGCAAGCATTTCCAGAGGTCCTGTCCTCTACTTGGCAAGTCCTTTTTATACATCTCTATTTAGAAAACCTCACCCGGTCAAAACTCAAGTTAAATAGCACAGGAACAATCATCATAAAGGAAGTGAACCTTTTCTGAACAACAGCTTCTGTGATTGGCCAGGGCCCAGTGAACCCCACTTCATTTTCACAATGATCCTGTGAGGTTTTTAGAAATGAGGAAACTGAACCTCAGAGATATTAAATAACTTGCTCAAAGGAGGAGGTTCCCATCCAAAACCTAAGTCTGTCTCTCTGTGGCTCATGCACACATGGCCTTGATGATCTTCTCACTTACATGCCTCTCCAGCCATGGGTGGCTCCAAATGTCTGGGGCCACAGGGCACACTACATAGGATGTACAAACTCTTAAGATTCCAGAGCTGGGAAGCACCCAGAGATGATGAGACCCACTACCCATGCTAGGCAGAATCTCCTACAATGACCCTTGATCATTCATTCATTCATCGGTGAATGCCTGCTATGTGCCAAGCATGTCCTAAATCATGAGAATACAGCAATAAAGAGAACGGGCCAAACCCCTCATCTCTAAATGGTTCCATTCTAATTTGGGAAGATGGACAATAAATAGGGGGAAACAAAGAATGGCGTGTGTACACATGAGAGACACAGACAGAGAGACAGATCTTAGGTTGGCCAGTAGTAGTCCCTCTGAAAAGGATTTCTCCCTTAAAGTCTGTCATCCACCATTTGCTTGTATATGTCTAGCTACAGAAAGGTTCTTCCCTTAAAAGGCATTATTCCATTTTTATCAAGCTCTGATTGTTTTGAAGTTTATTGAACCTTCTCCCATGACTTCTACCCTTTGCCCTGAGTTCTGCTTTCAGTTACTATACCCGGTAAGTCTAACCCACTTCCTAGGACAGAGAGCCCCTCACCTGCTCTAGGACAGCTGTGCTTCCTTCCAGTAGTTTTCCCAAAACCCTCACATCCTCAGTTCCTTCATCTGCTTCCTGAATGACGTAATTTCAATACCTACCCCACAGGCGGCTGCCCTCCTTTCAATGCACTGCCCTTTATCTAAGAAAGGAATGTGGGTTGATCAGTGCAGAATATTCCAGAGTATTGCTCCCTGAATATGGACTCATTATTATGTAAAAACAAAACAAAACAAAACATGTTTTTAAGCTCTATCCTAGTTAGAGCTTCCGTCCTTACTGGGGAGAGCCAGTCTAGCATCTTCAGAACCTAGAAGCTAGGGGAAAGTTCTGGGGCCAGTGCAGGGGCAAGTCTTTCGTTCCTCAATGGGCTTACATTCAGTGGGGGTTCCTAGAAGGAAGCAAGAGAGGGAGTCCAAGGTGAAGAGCAGCAGGATGAGGAAGAACCTGCACTTGTCAGTGGGCAGAGGTCCTGGCAGGTGGATATAACACATTGTTGGGGGGATGCAATAGAGAAGATGTAGCAGTGGCTGCCCACATATGTACCGACCTGCTTGAGGTTTCAAATGGACAACAGCAACTCATCGACTTTTCTTTCTTTTTTTTTTTTTTTCAACTTTTCATTCAATAGATAATTTAAGGACCATTTCAGGAAGTAGAAAAATCCTGGTGGTTTTCTGAAAGCCTCTGTTGACACCTTCTAAAAAGACCAAGAAAGGACCTATATTAAAATCTGGGGTAGAGAGTGGAGTTACTGGCTTGGAAGAAAATCCTCGGAAGAACTGTTTAAGTAAATCCTGCATAGGGGCACCTGGGTGACTCAGTCAGTTAAACGTCTGACATTGACTCAGGTCATGATCTCAGGGTCCTGAGATCAAGCCCCGCATCATGGGGCTCCCTATTCAGCAGGGAGTCTGCTTCTTCCTCTGCCTCTCTCTCGGTCCCCCTCCCACTCTCTCTCTCTCTCTCTCTCTCAAATGAATAGACAAAATCATAAAAAATTTAAAAAAATAAATTTTGCATAACGGACACTCCTGGTGGCACAGAGGACAATTGTGCTTTGAAAAACAAGACATAAGAACCCAATTTTGAAGTGAAATGCATTTCAGAAGATTGGACTCCAAATGAGACATTTGGGGGAATATTTTAACCTATTTATTCCTCTTATATTTTCCTTCTGTACTATGCACAGTTGATATGATAGACTCTGTCAGATGTTTTTTAACAACTCATAATCAATTAATTTAAAAAGCTAATTTAAACATCAGCAATAGTGACTCCAACCTGCACTCCTGGCTCGATACTGATGGAAGTAATCTGCTGAACAGTCTTAGAAGAAATGGCCAAATCCATGATCGCTTGTGGATTCTCATCTGGAAATAATCCCAAGCCTTAGAACCTTCAGCATGAACAGTTTTTCTCAGAGTGATCTTAAGAGTCTTGGTGGAAGTCTAAATTTTTTCCCTTTGAGCTTCTTTTCCTTTGTGCCTCCATTCAAATCTGATGACATGTTCTGCAGGGGTTTTCCATTGTGACTGGTTGATATGACTGTAGTTTGGTGAGTTCCCCCACTCTGGCTCCATGGGTGTCTTTCTGGTGTCCTTAAAAACTTTCTTAAATCCTGTTCCTAGGCAAGAGCTAACAGCTCCAAGTCAGGAGCTGCAACAACCCCATCTTCCTCAAAGAGCTATTAAAGTTCAAAAATTTCTTTAAATTATTATTATTTAAGATTTTATTTATTTATTTGAAAGAGAGCACGAGATGGGGGAGAGTCAGAGGGAGAGGCAAACTCCCCACTGAGCAGGGAGCTCAATATGGGACTCGATCCTGGGACTCCAGGATCATGACCTGAGCCGAAGGCAGTGGCTTAACCAACTGAGCCACCCAGGAGCCCAAAAATTTCTTTAAATTATTATAAAATAAAAATGTTAAGGGATATATAAGTATTGTGTCTTAGTTTTTTTGTTTTTTGGGTTTTTTTTTAATTTTATTTTTATTCTTTGCCCAAGGGGTACAGGTCTGTGAATCATCAGGCTTACATCTTTCACAGCATTCACCAAAGCACAAACCCTCCCCAATGTCCATAGACCATCCACCCTATCCCTACCCTCCCACCCCCCAGCAACCCTCAGTTTGTTTTATTGATGGTATTTCCTCCCTCTTTCTCAGTGGTAGTAAGCCCTGATGCATCTTGCAATCAATGGCATCTCAGATTGGGTGAAATAGGATAACTTCAGCTTTGGAGAGGTATGGGTCAGGAAGCCCGTTAGAGAAGTACATGAGGTCATTTTGCTGTTGTTGCATAACTCTCATTTTGAACTCAATCTGTAGGAGACTGACTATGTCAATGGATCTAATGAATTTCCTGGGTTTCTAAATTTTGTATTATGCTCTTAAGCAGGGTGTTCCTAATTGTACTTACTTGTGTAACCAGAGTAATAGGATTTTACCATGGTCCTTATTAAATTTCATCTTGTTGGCTCTGGCCTGTTATTCTCCTCTGTCAAGATCATTTTAATCATGATTCTCTCACTTATAGTATTAGCTATCCCCTCCCCTCTGCCATCTATAAATTTGATAAGCCCAACTTCTGTACTTTATCCAGGTTGCTAATGAAAATGTTGAGCAAGTCTGGTGCAATTTTGTAGGGTCATGGCAGACATTAGTGGTTCCCTCAGGTTGGCCTGAATCTAGGGATGAACTCTTTCTGTATAAGCATTTTACCCAGTTGTGAGTCCATATTCTGAAATACAGTGCAATTTTTAGGCACCCAAGCTTTGATCTTGGGGTAAGCCCCTCAAACCCTAGCCATATGACCCTGGGCAAATTACCTGATGAATCTCTGCTTAGTTTCCTTATCTGTAAAATGGGACACTTACTTTTACTTTATAGGGATGGGTTGAGGATTAAATGAATCAATACTCACAAAATGCTTAACATAGTTCCTGACATATAGTAGGCTCTCAATAAATAATAACAGTTCTATGAATTTTTTCAGATTTCTCCATCTTACCCAAGTCACATCATGAGACACTTTATCAAATGCCTAGGAAAAACTCAACATAAACTAACTTTATCATTCCACTATTCTAGCAGACTTTAAGAACGAAAGAAACAAAGAAATAAAGAAACAAAGAGAGAAATGGGGCCAATTTAGTATGTTTTATAACTTGACTATTTTCAACTAGGGGTTGATGCAGCTAAAAAAAAAAAAAAAAAAAAAAAAGACATACAGATTTATTTGTAGTGACTCCAGGCTGGCTTTTAATGATCAACACTGCATTTTTAAGTGCTTATAAACAATTTGTTAACTCTTTCCAAAGTTTTGCTGGGAATCCATACAAAACCAACAATTTTATATTTTCTTAAATTCCCCTTTTTGCCATGTCATGGCAACCAATATTTGCCTATCTCCAAGCTTCTGGTGATCGTGCCATTCTCCAGGACAGCTTAATGATTGATGTTGATGTTTGTATGATCACATCTGCAAGTTATTTTATTATTTTAGATGTATTTCACAGGAATTGCAGAATTAAACTCATTTGAGGCACCTATTACTCTCTTAGCTCCTCATTTATCTTGGACTTCATTTCCTTATAAATGTTGCTGTTCTGTCCTTAGGAGTAGTGGTTTAAATCTTTAGAGCGAATCACAGTCAGTTGGAGGAAGCAGAACCTGTTAGAAATACACATTCACAGCCTGCTCCCAGAGATTTAGGATTAGTCCTTCTGAGGTGGGAGCTAGGAATATATATTTAAATGAACATTCTAATATACCACCTTGTAGAAACACCTTACATGGTAGAAAATTACGAAAAACTATTTGGTAATTATGATTTTTCTTACAATGTTCTTATGTTCTTATACATGTTAGCATTACATATCTCTCCCAAGAATTGATCATAGTCTTACCAGGTTGGTTGTTTTAGTCTAAACATAGATTGTAAAAGCCTTTTTGTTTAGCATTTTTCATACACCTCAAATCACTGTGGACTTTGATCTTCCTGGCACTGTTCACAAAGCTGGTGTCTTTTAAAAACAATTCTCTTGTGAATGAATAAAGGAGGTGTGTGTGTGTGTGTGTGTGTGTGTGTTATGGAATATTACTCAACCATAAAAAGAAATAAGATGTTGCCATTTGCAGCAACATGGATAGACCCACAGGGTATTATGTCAAGTGTCAGAGAAAGACAACTCCCATATGATTTCACCTATATGTGGAATCTAAAAAGCAAAACAAAACAAACAAATGAACAAAAGACCCTTAAATAAAGAGGAGAGGGTGCCTGGGTGGCTCAGTCAGTTGAGTGTCCAACTCTTGGTTTAGGCTCAGGTTGTGATCCAGGGGTCATGGGATCTAATGCTGTGTTGGGCTCCATGCTCAGTGCAGAGTCTGCTTGGGATTCTTTTTCCTCCCTCTCTCTCCCCCTCTGCTCCTCCCCCTGCTCTCTCTCTCTCTCTCTTTCTCTCTCTCAAATAAATAAATAAAATCTTAAAAAATATACAGAGAACAAATTGGTTGTTGTCAGAGGGGAGACAGGTAGAGGGATGGGCAGAACAGATAAAGGGGAATGAGAGGTACAAACTTTCAGTTATAAAATAAGTCACAGAGGTGAAAAATACAGCATAAGGAATATATACAGTCAATACTATTGTAATAACCTTATATGGTGACAGATGGTGATTACACTTACGGCGGAGAGCACTAAGTAATGTATAGAATCGTTGAATCAATATGTTGTACACCTGAAACTAATATAATACTATATGTTAATTATGCTTCAGTAAAAAATTAAAAATAATAAAGTTAATTGTTCTTGGCTATGGGCCATTCTTGTCATTGTTAGCATGTGTACTTAAGTTCGAGCTCATTGTGGTTCTCTCTGTGCAGTTCTACCTTGACTCTTCCAGAAGCCCACAGGGCAGTAGTCTCTACCCTTGTGGCATTCAACCAGCATTCACTGAGGATGACAGAGAGAAGAGCTATCGAGCTACTTATTTGAATGCCCACAGGAAACCTGCCTAGAAAGTGGCAATGTACTGGTGCACACCATTTGGGAGTGGCTGAAGTGAGAAAGGATAGATCCAGACCAAAACTGAGGCTGGCTTCTGAAACTGCTGACATCTGACCATCCTTTAGCCCTCTCCCCCGATCCCCCCATCTCACTTCTTCCTCTCTCTCCTCTGGATCTCGTGTACACCTTCACTATTGCATATTTCACACTGTGTTTAGGTTGTTTGTTCATGTGTCTGCCATTCATTTTAACTTTGTAAAGTCAGAAACCACGTCTCCTTTGTTGAAAACAAAAAATACAAAAGAAGAAAGAAAGGAAGGAAGGAAGGAAGGAAGGAAGGAAGGAAGGAAGGAAGGAAGGAAGGAAGGAAGGAAGGGCGAGCCTGCACTTTACATTCAATGGACATTTGTTAAATAAAGCCAAGGATAACAAATATTTGACAGGCATGCCACACTCCCTGTCCTGGTATTGGGCAGACATCGCTAACAGATCTTAGAGTTTTTTCTTCTTGGACCTGGAAGCCGTTTCAATATTCCTCAAAACATGGCTTTCCATTAAATTGACCAGAATTGCTTGCAAAATGAAACCTACTTGCCAGCGCTAAACAAAATGCAAGTTCCTTTCTCTTGCAGTTCAGTTGTTAACTCCCTTTGTGGAATTTAAAAGAAAAAAAAAAGAAAACTCACAAATATAAATTAAGCACTTAGAAAGTCAAGGTGACATGATAAATACTAAGGGAAAATACAGAGTATAACATTGGAAGGATATGAATAGCCATCTTGCAAAAAGCAGGTGTCTGGGTTTTCCAGCCTCTGAGACTCTAGAATGATACCAATGATATAATAATGAGAATGACACTAAACTCAGGCTCTCATCTCATGGGATCAGCAAAGTTTGAAGCCTTTTAAGTAACGATGCTAACATACCTCAGAAATAAGGATTTCAGTTGGATCCAAAATCAATGTGTAAGTTGAGAGCCCTGCCTTCAGCAGGAGGCAAGGGCAGCGTTATTTGTGCTAAAAGGGAGATAAACAAAAGCAAGGCCATCTGGGAGCATTTTCTTCCTCCGACTCCCTTCACTTCCCCTTCCATCTATAAGTACCTTCGAAGCCTGATTATTACCTATCAATTTTCAATCTTGAAATTTCCATTTTGTTCTGATACAGTTCTCTTTTGTGTATCTCCATATGTTGTCCAAAGTGGAGCTGCTCTGAGGTAGAGCCAGACCCTCTCTATCTTCTTTCTGTCAAACATGGCCACTACACTTGTTTCCTCTTAAGTTACTATTTTCGAACTCAGTGATACTGAGAAAAAAACCCTTTCTCTTAACTCCTAGATTGAAGGCTAAAGGACTTAAAAGTACATTTAGGGTATTAATCAGCTCTGAATTTTCTGAAGTCAGTCTCAGAGGGAAGTTAGATTTTAAGAGGCTATACTATGGAAATACTTATTTATCAGACGCTGTTAGTGAGTGTCTCCAAGTCAGAAAAAATTTTTTACCGTAAAGGTAATATTTAACTTTAATTCCTTATAAGTGTAGAAAATGTATTAAAGAATCACACCCCTCTCTGCTTTCAGAAACAGCTCCACTGGTTTAATGCTGTCACAGGATCAGCCCCAAGGGCATAGATGTCGTTTCATAAAGCTGGGAAGAAGTGCAATGAACCTCCCATGAGCTGTTGTTCTTCTTGAGCTTTTGGACATATTTTTATCATCCTATCTACTCTACACTCATGGAAAAGTCAGGTGCCATTCCTGGTTCTTATAAAGAGCCCACCTTTCAAAGTGTATGTTTTCTTTCAAGTTATTGCTTCTGAGGGTTGATGGGCTACAAAACCAGAGAATGAGGTTTCTTTGAACCATGTATGAAATAAGAGTTAATACTGAATGAGACCTTGAGGCTTTCTGATGAATTAAGTACAGTAAATAAAGTGATGAACTTTTGCCATCTAATTGGACTGTGTAGTCATTTTATATTTACTCATGGATTCTTGGGTGGTTGCGTTTGCTGGAAAAGTAATTTCTGGATAAAGTGTTGCAATTTTAAAATAATTTAATCGTGGTTAGAAAATTTAATTTTTTTGGAAAACATTTCTTAAAAAATTTTAAATATGTCCCTAAGGAGTTTTATGTAGTTCAGTTTTTACAGTCTATTTAAGGGAATCTTGCAATGATTCTTTTCCTGAAGCATAGAAGAATTAAAAAACATATGGCTGCTTTTCCATATGTTAACTGTCTAAGAGCAGGTCATGTTGGTTTTTTTAGTTTCTAAGTGTGCAGTTCAACCAAGCCTAGGAAGATCAGGGAAGGACTTCAGTTGCAGGAATAAGACAGGAAAGGGATCAAACCAACCTCCCACTAGAAACAACCAAAACTGCTGACTAAAAAAAAATGTTTTTTAACTTGTTAAGAACAAGTTAAGATCTGGCAAGTTATTAAGAAACTCAAATCTAAAACCAAAGGGAAACATGATCTCTGAAAGTTAAGTGGCGCCCTAAAGCTACTTTTGAACTAAGGGCATTTGCCAATGGAAGCAAACTTGAACTTAGGTTCTGAGGGCTTCTCATGGGAGACAGAACCAAAGCTCAGGGCCTGCCCTTCCCCTCACTAATATGGGTCAAACCCTCAGGGCCAGGGTGAAACTAAAAGTAAATGTAACTTCCCCCTCAGGCCCAGGAGATTACAGACAAGTTGTCCTTATGATGAGCAAAGCAGGACAGTTGATAATGGTAGGAACCTGCTCTGACAAGTTATAACTACAAGTTGGTACTTTCATGGTTTCCAAGTCCATATCACTTTGGTGATCAATAAATAAATAGAAACAAAAAAGAATTATAAAACCCTCTCAAGTTGTAAATTTAGTTTAAAGTAATTTAGTTTAAAGTGCCCCTCTGTGCCTAGCTGAGGCAAAAGGAAGTTTTTTCTGGAGAAAATTTGTGTCATCCTAGGCTTCAAAGAAACCCTTCAAAATAAGTTTTCAAAGACAATTAGCAGCATATACTCAAAGATAGCTAAGCCTATAAGGACAAACCATAAAGAATAAGAACTGGATAAAAGGAGACCTCCAGAGACTTCAGATTTTGAAATTCCTAGAAAGAATCTAAAAAACCAACTTCACTTACTAAGTTAAAAAAATATATACATACAGAAAAGAAAACAATGAAAAGTGCCCTAGCAGATTTGAAAAAGAAAAAAATAGAACTCAAAATATAAAATATAATAACCAAAGTTGAAAGCTCAGTAGACATGCTCAACGAGTTTAGACAAAACTGAAGATAGAATCAGAAAACTAAAATATGGATCAGAAGAAATTAATCAGAGTATAGTTCAGAGACACAACAAAGCAAATAAAAAAGAGAGGTTAGGAGACATGGAGAACAGAATGAAAAGATGTAGCATTTATTTATTTTATTATTTTTTAAAGATTTTATTTATTTATTTGACACAGAGAGAGAGATTACAAGTAGGCAGAGAGGCAGGCAGAGAGACAGGGAGAGGAGGAAGCAGGCTCCCTGCTGAGCAGAGAGCCTGATGTGGGCCTCGATCCCACGACCCTGAGATCATGACCTGAGCCGAAGGCAGAGGCTTTAACCCACTGAGCCACCCAGGCGCCCAAAGGCAGAGGCTTTAACCCACTGAGCCACCCAGGCACCCTATAGCATTCATTTAATCAGACCCCTACAAAGAGAGGAGAGAAAGGCTTAGGAAAAGATAACATTAAAGAGATAATGACTCAGGGTTTTTCAGAACTAATCAAAGATATCTATCTATCCATGGATGCAAGAATGATAAGCATGAAAAACAAAATAAAATCTACACTTAGACTTATCATGAAACTTAAACAAACTGAAGACAAACAAGATCCTAAAATCAACCAGAGAAAAAGATCATCTTCAAAGTAGCGGCAACTAGACAATAATTGAATTCTCAATTGTCACAAAGGAAGTAACAAAGGAAGTCAGAAGTGAGTGGAATGAAACCATCAATGTAAGTAAATAAATGCCAATCTAGAATTCTACACCCAGTAAAAGAATCTTAGAAATAAGGTCAAAATAAAGTCATTTTTAGACAGATCAAAGCTGAGAGAGTTTGCCATAAGCACATTTCAATTTACAATCTTCCCTTTAGGTAGGATGAAGGTGATCTCATAAGGAAGACCTGAAATAGAAGAAGGAAAGAGCAAAGAAAATGGCAAAATATGGATACATCTAAGCAAACATTAACTCTATAAAACAATGATAATAGTGTCTGGGAGGACAAAACTTACAACAATAAAACAAGATAGAATTAAAATATCTGATGAAAATAACATGTCAGAGAGGGTAAATGGAATTAAAATGTCTTACAGTCTTTAAATTATGTGTAAAGGTATTGATTACTTTCAGACTTTAAGCTAAGGATGTATACTAATTTCTTGGATAATCACTAAAAGTATATAATTTTCATACTAGTAGAAGGAAAAGAATGGAATAATTTTTTAGTGTTTTTTTTCCTGTTTTTGTTTTTTACCAATCCAAGAACACAAGGAAGAAAGAAAAGGCAACACATGATACATGGGAAAAATATAAATGAAATATCAGTTTTAAATCCCAATATATAAATAATTACATTAAATGTAAATGGATTACTGAACAAAAGAATATATACCACATAAGTCCATATATATAAAGTTAAAAAAAAAGACATAACTAAAGGAAATTATATAAAGGGGTTGTTTATGACAAGCTAAATAATAGCCCCCAAAGATAACCGTATCTTAATCCCTGGAAGCTAAAAATATGTTAACTTACATGGCAAGAGGAACTTTGCAAATGTGACTAAATTAAGAATTTTCAGATAAGGAGATTATTCCGGATTATCCAGTTGAGCCCAATTTGATCACAGGGATCCTTTTCAAGAGGTGAGGTAGGAGGGTCAGAGTCATGGAGAGAAGAGAACAGAAGCAGAGGGCAGAGAGGACAGAACATGAGGTGATTCTGACTTTGAGGTTGGAGGAAGGGGCCACAAGTCAAGGAACACAGTCCTGAAGACCCCTAGACCTCTGACCCCTAGAATGGTAAGATAATTTTAAGCTACTAAATTTGTAGTAATGTATTATAGCAGCAATAGTAAACTATTTTTTAAAATATTTTATTTATTTATTTGACAGAGAGAGAGGAAGCGAGAGAGCACAAGCAGGGGGAACAGCAGAGGGAGAGGGAAAAGGAGGCTCCCTGCTGAGCAAGGAGCCTGATGTGGGGCTCGATCCCAGGACCCTGGGATCATGACCTGAGCTGAAGGCAGCCATTTAACCGACTGAGCCACCCAGGCACCCCAGAAATAGGACACTATTGAAAGATATACTACATATCTAATCTATACGTGTATTTATCGATGTGACAAAGCAACAAATAAAAGCAAGGAAATGATTATCACAGAAGTCAGTATGGTGGTTCCTCCAGCGCTCAGGAAGAGAGACAACAGGGGCCAGGCTCAAAGGCCCTGGAAATTCTACTTCTTGACATGGGTGGAAGTTACACGTCAAAATTATTCCGAAACTGTACATTTTACGCACTCTTTCTGCAATAGCAAATATTTCATCATAATAAAAAAATGTAAAAAGAAAAATAAAGACCAGGAAGCCTGGGATTAAATATTTACAGAACATTTAACTAGTAATGAGTTTCTAATAATTGAGAAACAGATTACCCAACCTGTAGAATATCCCTGCTCCATATAGTGACTCTTGAGGCCTCTTGACATTTGACCTCTCCTTTGCTCATTAATACCCCATGTAGTTGAGAATGGAAGGACTCTGGGGGAACAAAAGCCATGTGTCGGCCATATCACTTATTAACTATGTGGACTTGGCAAGTTACTTTAATTTTTGGTTTCTTAATCTATAAAATTGAGGCAATAGTAGTATCTTTCTCCATAGAGTTGTTTTAAGAAAGAAATGAAATAAAGCACTTAGGACAATACCTACCTAAAAATGTCCCTTCCTTTTTATTTCATTTACCCATCCCTTCCCCCATAATGTTTATGGAGCACTTGCCACATACCACCAGGCCCTTGTCTTGGTTTTAGGGATGCAAAGCCAAACAAACCCAAGCCCCATTTTCAAAGGGTTCTTAGTTTAGCAGAGGAAGTAGATTAAAAGTAGCTAATTGTAACACAAAGAGTTAGCAGTACAACTAAGGTATAAACAATGTGCAGATGCCTAGTAGGGGGAGAAGTCATTAACAGGACCTGTGGTAGAGTAAGGAGGGGACTAGGCTGAGAAGCCAGCCCAGAGGTGACACTTGAACAAGGTCATGAAGGATGGGTAGGAATTTGCCAGCTGGAGAAGTTGAGGGGGCATATTTCCATAAAGGGATCAGTATAGGCAATCGAGGAAGGAGATACTGATCCAGGGAAATGACACATTGCTGGGTGTTAGAGATTTGAGAAAGGAGATGAAGTTAGAGTAGTCAGCTGTGGTCAGAGGTCAAAGGGCCACATTTACCATGTGAGAGTTGGGATGGTCTTCTCCAAGCAGTGGACAGCTGTCATGAGCAGCGCCATCTTAGGACAGGACGGTTGCAAGCCATACGTGAGAACTGTCACCCTGCCATCTGCACAGATGGGTGCAAAAGAGTCTGAGGACGACTCCCTGCAGTAGTCCGCACGAGAGCACTTGAACTAGACCATAGCCTTGGAATGGATAAAGGGGACAGAGATTCCAGAGACATCTAGAAGACAGAATTGAGTGGACTGGTAGCGTGTTGACTCAGGGTGGAGGTAATTACCAGATTTCTAGCTTGTGCTAATAACAATGGTGGATAACAATACCATTAACCAAGTTGGAGGAGATCTTCAGGGCAGGTTGTGGGGCGAAGATAATAGGAACTTTATTTTGGATTTACTGAGTTTGAGGTGCCTGTGGAACACCTAGGTGAAGATTTCTAGCAGGGCGTTGGAAATTTGGTTCTGAAACTTAGGAGAAATGTGGACACAGAGATTTGGAATCTATAAACATATAAATGGAGGTGGAAGCCAGAGGACTGTATGGGATGGACCATGTGATCAATATGCTTGTTGAATCTGCCTGGGAAGAATGAACAGTTTGCTCACCCAAGGGCCTTTTTCCTTAGCATGTATTTTGGGCCTACATTAAGGATGTTTCTGTTAGGGGCACCTCGGTGGCTCAGTTGGTTAAGCATCTGCCTTCAGCTCAGGTGATGATCTCGGGGTCCTGGGATGGAGCCCCACATCAGGCTGCCTGCTCAGTGTGGAGTCTGTTTCTCCCTCTCCCTCTGCCCCTCCCCCTGCTCGTGGTCTCTCTCTCTCTCTCTCGCAAATAAATTAAAAAAATCTTTTAAAAAAAGAATGTTTCCATTAAATATCTTTCTTCTAACAATATCATATTGATCTCTCCTTATAGTAACTACTAATGACTTGAGTCCACATTTAAAGCTTCAATTTAGATTGTTGGATTTTACCAAAACCACTTAAGAACATGAGACATGTGGAAAATTCTATCAGAGTATTCTGACAGGCAAATCTTGTTCTTAAATACTAATTAGGTAAAAAGTTTGCACAAAATATTTAATGTAATAGCAAGGGTTCTGAGGATGTCAAGATTTGTACTCTTCTCAGATGGATATTTGATAAGCAACTTAATAAAAATCTTCAGCATAAATAAAAACTTCCTGATGTTTAAGAATGTTTCCATCTATGATTGTGATTTCAATAACATACTTCAGCAGTTTCAGGCCTTTTGAAGCTAGAGTCATAACACTGTTAGCCCTAGGAGGGACTTTAGAGGTCACTTAATCTAACCCTTTAAGGTTTTGCTTGCCTGGGGTAACAGACCAGGTCTCCTGATCCCTAAATCATTCCTTCCTCTTCCCGCCATCTTTCTTCTCAATGGAATCCAATCTTGCTAAAGTTTCATGATAAAAATGAACTAAACCTCAGCTGTCCAAATGAAAGGTTTTAATTTATTTATGAATTTAATGCATATCCGTGACACTTGGAGCTAGATAAGAACAAAAAGCCAAGTGTGATTAAGATTCTTTCTTTGCCTCGTTCTGTCTCAGGCTTCTTGGCAGAAGGAGAATTATCAGAGTCCCACAAGGACAGACCTGGAGGATAGGACAATGATTAGAGTCTGATCTCAAGCAGGGTTGCTGGATTTAGCAGATATAAATAAGAGGATGCCTAGCTAAATTTGAATTTCAGGTAAATAATGAATAATTTTTTAGTGTAAGTATGTCCCACACAGTATCTGGGGCATACTTACACTGAAAAAGGATTTCCTGGGCGCCTGGGTGGCTCAGTGGGTTAAAGCCTCTGCTTTCAGCTCAGGTCATGATCTCAGGGTCCTGGGATCGAGGCCCGCATCGGGCTCTCTGCTTCTCAGGGAGCCTGCTTTCTCCTCTCTCTGCTTGTCTCTCTGCCTACTTGTAATCTCTCTGTCAAATAAATAAATAAAATCTTTAAAAAAAAATAAAAATAAAAAAAAATAAAAAAGGATTTCCTGTTTATCTGCAATTGAAATTTAACTGGGAGTTGTGTATTTTACCTGGCAACGCTAATCTTGAAGTCAAGGCTTTCAAGAGATGACTGAGGCAGGCTGAGTTAGCCCCACTAAAAGTAGGGTGTATTTGACAACAGCACATTTCAAATCCTTCTGGAATCTGCCGCTCTTTGTGCAAAAGTGAAAGAGGTGTCATGCTGTGCCCCTGCCATCCCACTCCCCCCCAGACTGTAGTACAACGTGAGACTGATCTTTCATGAGATTAACAGGAATGGTGGAGGGGTGGGAGGCTCAGACACAGAGTCTCCATGTCTGCGTGTTCTGAAGCAGCCAAATTCTCTCCTGTGTCTTTAACAGTGCAGACGGATTTTGCAGGCACAGAATCAGAATTCATTATATAATCAGTGATTACAAAACCAAAGCTAAAATGTGGAACAATACAAGTTTCCACCACAGAAAACCATCAAACAGAACTATTCTGCAAGACAGTGCCTCACCCTGGTGTCAAGGCCAGGACCCTACACCATAAGCCTCATTTAACGAAAGGCTGAGCATCAAAGTCTCATCAGGCAGCGGGGAGCCTCGTCCGAAAACAGGACTGAGTGATAAGGGCAGTGAAACACCAGCCGGGGTGAGTGTATTGGCGGAGTCTGGCCACATGCTCAGTGGCAGGAAGATGCCATGACAGCACTCACTCTTAGAGGGACTTTCAAGTTCAGCTGTGACGGCCGCACAAGCAATGCCAAACCTAGTCTGGTAGTCAGGTATGAAATCATCTCCCTGCGTGGCTCAGGCGTCCATGGTTGGAAGTGGTGGCTGTGGAGGTAGGGAGAGGCCTGGAAGTGATTGGCAAATCTGGGAAGGCACGTGATTTAATTGAGCAAGAGATCTGCGATCTAGCTGCAAACATACTGGTAAAGTTGGACCGGTGGCCCTGGCCACAGGTCCTCCCAGCGGTGTTGTGAATGGTGCAGGCAGCTTAGTTTTACCTTCTATTGTAGACACAAATGTTCCCATGGGACATTCAAACTTACTATTAAGAAAAAATTGCTCATGCAGTCTTAATGTTGTCTAGAGTAAAAAATAAATGTTGAACACCAGGCCATCGTGGAGTTAAGAATGTGGTTAACCGTAAAAGTCACATGTGGCTGCCGTGGTGGAAAATCACACTGAGGGGTGCATGCGTGGCGCAGTCAGTTGAGTGTCCAGCTCTCGATTTGGGCTCAGCTGGTGATCTCAGGGTTGTGAGCTCGAGCCCCAGGTGGGGCTCCACATTCAGCGGGGAGTCTGCTTGAGAGTCTTTCTCCCTCTGCCTCTGCCCCTCCCCCCACTCACACATGCACACTCTCTCTCTTTCTCTAAAATAAAGAAATCTTTTTTTTTTTAAATCACATTGAACAACCATGTGATAGTTCTACTTTTTAAAACTTCATTGAGGGAGGAAACAAACAGTATATGATTGCCCACCCTGCGCTGGGGCTTTCTGGGAACTTTTTATCATCTCAGCTAATTCTTTTAATGAAAAAAAAATATTTTTTGTATCATGTAAGATATACATAACCTAAAAATTACCACTGTAACCATTTCTTAGCGTACAATTCAGTCCATTCATCGTGTTGTAAGGCCAACCTTCACAGCTACCCATCTCCAGAACTTCACCATCTCAAGAGAAACTCTGTATCCGCTAAGCAAGGAGTCCTCATTTCTCCCTTCCCCCAGGCCCTGGGAATAACCTCTATTCTTTCTGCCACTATGTATTTGCCTCCCATAGGTACCTCCTATAAGTGGCATCATACAATACTTAGCCTTTTGTGTCTGGTTTATTTCACTTCCTATAATGTTTTCAAGATCCACCTATGTTGTACCACAGACTATCTCATCTAATTATTACGGCCTGCAAAACAGGTTCTCTTATTACTCTAAGGAAATGACCCTGCCCCCAAGCAAGCATGTCCTGTCTCTGGAATTCAGGTGGAATGGTCTATTCTGGTGGGATTGCCCTAGTGACACCATAAAGTATGGCCACTCTCCAGGGGTCAGGGGCCCAAGCTCCCAGAAGAGGGTGTGGTGATGAAGTAGCAGGTGTTTCTAGGTTCTTTTGGTCTCTGAGATGGGGAAGAAATGGGCTTGGGTGAGGAACAGAACTGCCTGGTGACCTTCCAGGGACAAAGCCAATTTGCCCAGAGCAGTACGTCCAGGCCCTGAGCCTAGAAATGGACTTAGTGCCTCATCTTTTCCTCCCCCATCCCCAATATGGAATTCACAAGAGAAATAACACCTAACCATTCAACAATGCAAGGAGGTCCTACAACAGTCCCATTACTTTATGCTTAAAAAAGTCTGACGTAATTTTAGACTTAGAGAAAACTTGCACAAATAATACAGAGTGTTCCCCTATTTGCTTCCTCGAATGCTCACATCTAGCAATAATCACAGTACAATGATAAAAATTCAGAAATTAAAACAAGCACAGTATTATTAACAAAATGACTTTGTTCAGATCTCACCAGTTTTTCCACAAGTGTCCTTTTCCTGTTCCATTCTCCAATCCAGATAATTCCATGCTGCCTCTAGTTGCCAGGGGGTAGTGGGAGCCAATCTCTGACAGCCCCTCTCTCTGTCTTTCCTTGCCTATTATGACCTTGACAGTTTGGAAACACTGATCAGTTATTTTGCTGAACATCATTTAATTTGAGGTGGTTCAACATTTTCTCATGGTTGAGCTGAAATTATGCATTTTTGGCAAGCATACCTTTCTCAGTGCAAAATAATCAGGGATACATGTGTTGATGTGTCTTCATACTGTTGATGGGAACCTCGATCACCTGGATAAGGTGGTGTCTGCTGGGTTTCCCCATGATGAAGTTACTCTTTTTCTCTTCATAATTAATGGTTATAATGAGAAAACTACTTTGAGACTATGCAAATATCCTGTTTCTCCTCAAAATTTTGCCTGCTAATTTTAGCCTCCATCAGTGGATTGCCTGCAGCAATTATTACTGTGGTGTTCTAGTGGCAATTTTCTGTTTTCTTCACTCTTTCCACATGTATTAAGTGGAATTCTTTTATACAGAAGATCTGTCCTTTTTCCTACATGTAAATATTTTTTCGGTCATTTATTGGTACCAGTATGGACTCACAGATATTTATTTTACACTTTGATGCTTTAAGAAATTAACCAAATGTCAAATGATTTCTAAAAAATTCCCTTTTCTCTCTCTTGTGTTCATTTTCCATCCCTTTTTCAGTTGCCCCAGCCTTGTTGGCCACGCCGTTGGTCTGCCTGTTGCGCCATCTTGCTCTCACGGGTCAGGAGTGATTTCAGGGAGAGGCGCCATTCAAAGGATGGTTCGGGAAACCTCTTCATGCTGAGGTGGGGGACAGGCTCTGTGAAGATGTGTTCTCAATATTGCTGTGACTCACCTGGAATGAGGAGCTGAGCCCCTGAGGTCCATAAGAGGGTGGGAAAGGGGAAGATCCTCCCCTCCAGTCAAAATGGGCAGAAAGTGGAATGTAATTGTGCTTAGGAAAGCCACAAGGTTGACAATGTCTCACACCTGACATTTCTCAAGTCCCATGGCTCAGGTCTGAAGAAAATGTGATTACATGGGTCAAAGTGTCTAACTACAGAAAACCAGGCCTTGGCTATGGATAATCTCAAGGCCACCCTCTGTAATGAATATCTGTTTACTTTTTGTGTGGTGATGCGGGCATATGAGGACAAGGTGATAATTTGGGTGAATGGTCTCCTTCATGAAAGGATTCACTTTGACAGAAAAAACCCTTTTCTCCTAAGTACACTTTAAAATTATTCCTTTTATAAGGCTTAAAGTCAAACTGGGACTTGGTAATCCAGCCAAAACCTGGATTCAGTGTGTGAATGAGCTTTATTGACGGTCCGTGTGTCCACAAATCACCTTGTAATCCCCAACCTGTGGTGGCGCACTCCTGTCCTATTGAATCAGAGGTCCCCAAAAGGCCCAGGTGACTATCTTGTGGGCAGAGAAGAACCCAGGCTCCGTGCCCTCCACC
This sequence comes from Ailurus styani, assembly GCA_002007465.1. Classification (NCBI taxonomy): domain Eukaryota; kingdom Metazoa; phylum Chordata; class Mammalia; order Carnivora; family Ailuridae; genus Ailurus; species Ailurus styani. Next base: position 2,777,448 of record LNAC01000064.1, on the reverse strand, counting down.
AGGGGCTTAGAACTCTTCAAGAACTCTTCTGCTTGGCCCTCTTTGCCTCACTTTCACAGAAGGGATAAGGCTTTAACCTTTCCTTGGGGGCACCCTGGCCAACTTAGGGCAGACAGAATTGTATTTGGTCATCACCTCGGTTTTCTTTGTCACTCGGTACCCATGGTGGGTACAGGTGCCTGTCTGACTATCATGTGTGGAGCATCTTCACTGTGCTAGGCTCCACATGGAGGGCTTTACCACCATGACGAAACCTCCTGTTATGTATTGTTTGCCCATTTTACACATGAAGAAACTGAGACCCAGCAATTCCCACCACCTTCTTTCATTCCCTATTCTTATAATGCTTGGATGTGGTGCATTTGGAACATTTTTCCTTGGTCTTATGCTCTTGGTGTCAACTCCACAGCACCAACCAGAGCAGGGTGCATAAGCTTCCCACCAGAGAGGTACTTTCCTTCCCAAATGTGGGTTCCTCCTGACAGGGCCAATGAATGGGAGTCAGAGCTTCAGTCTCGTGTTTCCCCTGGACGTGAATTCCAGAGTGCCAACAGCAAAGGCGGGGTCACCCCTTCTTTACATGTTTTTTTAATAATACAGTTCAGTTTGTGTTTCCTGAGCATTTACAGAGTGCCAGGCAATGTGACAAGCACCTCACACACGTTATGTCCAGATTCCATCCAGATACCTGGTATGATTCAGAATTCAGAATTGTTCAGATTTCTGAAAGGCAAATCTGCATATTCAACATTTTTCAAAATACCCTCTAGAAAGGTCTGGGGCACGATCCATCATCAAAAAAANCCTTCTTTACATGTTTTTTTAATAATACAGTTCAGTTTGTGTTTCCTGAGCATTTACAGAGTGCCAGGCAATGTGACAAGCACCTCACACACGTTATGTCCAGATTCCATCCAGATACCTGGTATGATTCAGAATTCAGAATTGTTCAGATTTCTGAAAGGCAAATCTGCATATTCAACATTTTTCAAAATACCCCCTAGAAAGGTCTGGGGCACGATCCATCATCNCCATGCTCAGCAGGGAGCCTGCCTCCTCCTCTCTCTCTCTGTCTACCTCTCTGCCTACTTGTAATCTCTCTCTGCCTCGCTGTGTCAAATAAATAAATTTAAAAAAAAATAATATTTCTGCAAAGAAAATACAGATAATCATGTTTAATGGGTCAACTAAGACTATATGAGGTGTCACGTCAATTCAGATCAGGGTTTGCCAGCAAGTAAATTTCCTATAAGCTTTCTTTTTTTAAATCCGTTTTTCAGAGGATTTGGGGTTTCAGAATTGCTGATACAGGATTATGGGTCTGGAATATTACTATTCCCACTGTACAGATGAGAAGACTGAGGTCTGAGAAAATAAGCGCCTGTCCAAAGTCATCCCATAAGCGGTATAGGACCAAAATTCAGACCCCATCTGATTGTGCTTGTACCATTGCACATTTTCACCGCTGCTTTAACTTCAAACGTCCCCATGGCAGGAGATAAAAGTACTCAGACCCGACCTACTTCACTTCCACACGAGAAACCACTTACTACTGACATTCACATACATTTTCGGTGGGAATGATGAATCAATTTTCTTACAAATGGATAGACCAGAGAGCATTTCCATATTGGGACACCTTCTCCAAGAGCTTAACAAAGCAGAGCACCAGGCAGGCTGGGGAGGGGAGGAAAAGCATGTGTGGCTTTTCCATTCTAAGAAAATACCTTGTCTTTTTCTATTCTTTCCAACTTCATGGGCTTTCTTCTTAGGTTCCACTCTGCTCTGACTCACGGGCTAATGGCCTGGGCCCTCTGTGTGCACAGGCTGCAGAACTGCTGGCTGCCACTGCCATTCTTCATAGGGTCTTCCTCTGTCCTTGGGTCGATCTCGCTTTCCCATGTCATTGGTCTCATGGCTCAAGGTTCTCACCCATCTGTCATCCCCTGTGAGCCCAGTCACAATAGCCACTTGCTAACTAACTAGCAGAGAGCTAGGATCATTTCACATAAACATCCTCAGCCTCATTCTAGAATGTAAAGGTCTGTCATTCCAACTGAAGTAAACAAGTCTGTTTCAGGGAATTGGAGAGGACCAAAATGAGCGTGTGCGCGCGCGCGCGTGTGTGTGATGTTATTGCCTCACTGCCAAAGCTTCTGCCTCCTCCAAGTCACCAAGAATGTGAATACCTGCCCAGCCACTCAGCAAGACATCAGACTCCAGGGAGCAGAAGAGAGAGCAGGGAGAGATTTACTTTTTGGCACTTGAATCTCTGCATTTTAGTGAGACTGGGCCTTGACTAACTCATTATCCTTGGGCAGCCGCTCTGGAAAATGAGGTCTGAAATGGTGATGAATTGACATGCACGTGGTTGATTCTTTCTTTATATATTTTTTTCAGTTAAGTATATTGTCCTTCTTTGGGTAAGTCTGAGGCACATCCATGGTTTGGTGGGGCCAAGCAATTCCTGACGTTTGTTGCTTCTTTGGTGCGGTTTGAGCAAAGGCAAAGAAAAACTGAACAGAAATGGATCTGTCCTTTTTAAAATTTTGTTTTTCCACAGTGATTTCCCTTCTTGGGAAATTCTGTTTACCCTTGATGATCTTATGAAAGATCCTCTTTTGTTCTTCGAGTTATGAGAAAACAAGCCATGGAAAGTTAACAGGAACACCACTGATTTTCATTAAGGGCTGATGAATACTTGGGTCAAATCTCTTCATTAGAGAGATCAAAGGAGAATAATATGTTTTAATTCAAAGTTCTTTTTTTTTTCATCAAAAACCAAAAAAACAACAACAACAACAAAAAAAACACACAAAACAACCAGAGAGAGAGAGAGACCTCAGTGAAAACAAGGATTTCCTAACCCAATTAAGAAATCTGCAACAGTCTGTTCTACCAGCTAATTTACTTAGAGTTGTGTGTTTGTTTAAATTACACATGGTGTAGTGGGTTTTGCCCTCTCCGTATTTTTTACAGCTCAAGCCAGTGAAATACCAGCAAGGATGTTCATGGGCATGATTTCTTCTGACGACGAAGCAGGCCCTCCTTCCTTCCTTGTTTGTATTCTGCCCTATGTGTTCCCACAGCCACAGTCCCCTCAGAGCCTCATGAGCCTTTGCCTCCAGCTCATGTTTTCTGCCCTTGACATTGCAGTTGGGGATTCATGGTTTTATCCTCAGCTTCTCTATTTTCTTACTCTATGCTCTGTCCCTCCATGATTAGCCGTTGCTTGGACTTGATGGCTCAGGCAGAAGCTGGAGACTCTGGTGTGTATCCAGCTCTGTTGAGCTCCAGAGCTAAGAATTCAACTGCCTCTATTCGAACTTCTCCCTTGGGATATTCCACAAGCACCTCAAACTCAAGTCCCCAAATATCCTTGTTAGCCACAGGCACCCCTTTCCCACCATCACACCTAACCCGTCCTTCTCTTCCTCAGATCTATTCTTTCTCTTAGACCTCAAGCTCAATTGATGCTCCTACCATTTGCCCACATCCTAAGTTGGAGTCATCCTCAAGTTATCCTCCATGACTCCTTCGTTCCTCAAATCCATCAGGCATGCTGTTCTGTCAACTCTGCTTCCCAACAAGCTTCGGAAGCCATTCCTCTTCCCCATCCCACTGTCATTGTCTTAGTGTAGAGCTCCCCCTCCCTCACCTGTACCACAAGACCACCCAGCCCTAACGCCTACAGCCCTGGGTTCACCTCCCTCTCACCCACCAGAGCCCTCACCCCAAACCAGCCTTCATGCTGTGCTCTAACTTTCTCAAACACAAATCTCATTCCTTTCACTTTCTTAAAACTCTCCAGTGTTCCCCTTTATTTACAAATAAAGTCCTACCTCCTTAGCACAATATTCAAGACCCTCCATGTTCTGGTCCTGTTACTTGCTTCTTCTCTTACCACATCTTGCCTTGCCTGTTTAAATAATCTGACCCTTCTCACTGATCTTGAACATAACATGTGGCTTCAAATCTTTGGGCCTCTATACATGAAATTCATCCACCTAGAATGTTCTTTTCCTTTTCTCTGCCTAGAAAACACTTACGTGGTCAGTCACATCAACATTTATCAAACAAGGGTCTACTGGGTGCCTTAAGAATGTGCTAGGCAGTGGAGACAAAAATGCAAAGGCATGTTATTTTTTCCCCTAAAAGTCCAGTTGAAATATCACTGCTTGAAGTTTCCCTTAAATATTCCCCCACCAATCTGACTCCCTATGCATAGTAAACCATTTTTTCTTCCTACTTTGTGTAGAGGTTTTTCATTGCACTTACATAATATGGTTTTTTTGATTTATACTCCTACGCCCAGAACCTACGCCCATATCTTTGGGGCCAATTAAGTAGTTTAAAGAATATGTGGCACTGACATCTGTGTAGGAGGCAGAATTCTAAGAAGATGGTCTTCCAAGATTCCTGCCCCTTGCTGTACATGACCTCCCCATGAACGTGGGCAGGACTTGTGAATATGATGGGATTTTACTGAATGAATAGGTCAGGTTATATAGCAAAGGTGAAGGAATTATGCAGATGTAATTAAGGTTGGCTTGGAGTTTCCTAGAAATAGATAATCTATCAAAACTAGTTAGGAAGAAACAGAAAATTTGAGCAGACTAATTGCTACAATGAAATTGAATAAGTAATCAAAAAACTCCTCCCCCTCTAAAAAAAAATCCAGGACCAGGTGGCTACACAAGTGGATTCTGTCAAACACTTCAAGAAGAGTTAATGCTTATTCTTGCAAACTATTCCAAAAAAATAGCAAAGAAAAGAAAACCTCGATCGGGTATTACCTTGATATCAAAATCAGATAAAGATACCACAAAAAAAAAAAAAAGAGTACAGGCCAATGTCTCTCATGAATATGATGTAAAAATCCTTAGCAAATTATTAACAAACTGAATCCAACAATACATTAAAAAATCATACACCATGATCAAGTGGGATCAAAACATCAACATGTCACATCAATAAGAGAAAGGATAAAGGCCATATGATCATTTCAATAGATGCAGAAAAAGCATTTGACAAAGTACAATATCCATTAATGATAAAAACCCTCTGCACAGTAGGTCTAGAGAAAATATACTGCATCATAAAAAAGACCTTATATGAAAAACCTACAGCCGTAATACTCATACTCAATGGGGAGAAAAGGAGAACTTTTCCTCTAAGGTCAGGAACAAGACAAGGAGGTCCACTTTTGCCACCTTTATTCAACACAGTATTGGAAGTCCTAGCCACAATTGGATGACAAAAGGAAATAAACAGCATCCAAATCCGTAAGGAAGAAGTAAAACTCACTATTTACAGACAAGATGATACTATATACAGAAAACCCTAAATACTCCACCAAAAAATGACTAGAACTGATAAATGAACTCAAAGAAGTCGCAGGATACAAAATCAATGTACAGAAATCTGTTGCATTCCTATACACTAATAAAGGAGTAAAAAGTGAAATTAATAATCCTATTTACAAATGCACCAAAACCAATAAACTACCTAGAATTAAACTTAACCAAAGAGTTGAGACACCTGTACTCTGAAATCTATAACATACTGATGAAAGAAATTCAAGATGACTCAAAGAAATGGAAAGACATTCCATGCTTATGGGTTGGAAGAACAAATATTGTTAAAATGTCTATACTACCCAAAGCAACCTATAGATTTAACAAAATCTCTATCAAAACATCAACAGCATTTTTCACAAAACTAAAACAAACAATCCTAAAATTTGCATGGAACCACAAAAGATCCTGAAGAACCAAAGCAATCTTGAAAAAGAAAAACAAAACTGGAGATATCACAATTCCAGACTTCAAGTTATATTACAAAAGGGTAGTAATTAAAACAGTATGGTACTGGCATAAAAAAATAGACACATAGGTCAGTGGAACAGAATAGAAAATGCAGAAATAAACCCACAAGTATATGGTCAATTGATCTTCAACAAAGAAGGAATGAATATGGTATTGGGAAAACGACAGCTACATGCAAAAGAATGAAGCTGCACCACTTTCTTTCACCATACACAAAATAAACTTAAAAAATGGCCTAAATATCTAAAATGAGAGACCTGAAACCATAAATATTCTTGAAGAGAGCACAGGCAGTAATTTCTCTGACATTGGCCATAGCAACGTTTTTTCTAGATACATTTCCTGAGGCAAAGGAAACAAAAGGAAAAGTAAACTATTGAGACTACATCAAAATAAAAGCCTTTGCACAGCAAAGGAAGCAATCAACAAAACTAAAAGACAACCCACTGAATGGGAGAAGATATTTGCAAATGACTTATCTGGTAAAGGGCTAAGATCCAAAATATATAAAGAACTGATACAACTCAACACCCAAAACCCAAATAATCTGGTTAAAAAAAATGGGCAGAAGAGAGGAACAGACATTTCTTCAAAGAAAATACACAGATGGCTAACAGCCACATGAAAAAATTCTCTTCAGGGAGATGCAAATCAGAACTACAAGGGGATATCACCTCACACCTGTCAGAATGGCTAAAATCAACAACACAAGAAACAACAAGTGTTGCCAAGGATGTGGAGAAAAAGGAACACTCCTGCACTGTTGGTGGGGATGCAAACTGGAGCAGCCACTGTGGAAAACAGTATGGAGTTTCCTCAAAAAATCAAAAATAGATCTACTCTATGATCTAGTATCTACACTACTGGGCATTTACTTAAAAAATACAAAAACACTAATTCAAAGGGATACAGGCATCCCTGTGTATATAGCAGCATTATCAACAATAGCTAAACTACGGGAGCAGCCCAGGTGTCCATTGATAGATGAATGGATAAGGAAGAAGTATATATCTAGATATATAATGGAATATTATTCGGCCATTAAAAACAATGAAATTCCGCCATTTGCAACAACATGGATGGAACTAGAGGGTATAATGCTAAGTGAAATAAGTCAGAGAAATACAAATACCATATGATCTCAGGCATATGTGGAATTTAAGAAATAAAACCAATGAGCAAAGGGAAAAAAAGAGAGAGAGAAAGACAGATAAACCAAGAAACAGACTCTTAACTATAGGGACAAACTGATGGTTCCCAGTGGGGACGTGGGTGGGGGCATGGGTAAATAGGTGATAGAGATTAAAGAGGACACTTATGCTGAAAAAATTCATAAGATAAAAATTTTTTAAAAGATTGGCTTGGAGCTAAGGGAAAGAAAGATTATCCTGAGTGGGCCTGGCCTAATCAGGTGAACACCTCAAAAGAAAATCCAGGCTATCTCTGGAGGGAGAGATGTGAAGCAGCATTGATGCTCTCCTGTTGGCCATGAAGAAGTAATGTGGTGTGTCGTGAAGGAGATCACAAGGCAGAAAGTGGTGGACAGCCCCTAGGAACTGGGGGCCTCGGTTCTATAGCCAGAATGCACTGAATTCTGCTAACCTCGGAGCCTGGAAGAGGGTCCCCGGCCCCATCTGAGATTGCTGTCCTGGCTGATATCTTGATAGCCTCATAAGACCCTGAGCAGAGAATGGAGCAAAACCAGGCCCAAACTTCTGACCTATAGAAACTGTGAGGTAATAAATGGGTATTGTTTTAAGCCACTAAGTTTGTGGTAATTTATTACGTAGCCAAGAAGAAACTAATACAATCTGATGGGAATGTGTTGAATTCCTGCTTTCTTGTGTTACTATCCATATGATCTAGGACTTAACCTCTCTGAACCTCAGTTTTCCCATCTAGAAAATGGGGATGGTAATATCTACTTTATAGTATAGCTCAGTTCCTTGAAAACAGGGACTATGTCTTTCCCTAGTAGCTTTGATGCCTAGCACTGTGTCGACACACAGAAGGTGCTCAATACATTTTAGCTGAATGAATAAACAGTGCTCAGAGTGTCTTTAAAAACAACTATAAACCCAAGCCTCTTCTTCTTGAATTTTTTTTCTAATTTAGTCTGATACGAATCCAGTTCACTCATCTGAGAAATCAGGAACCATCTAGGTGATCCCTCAGGTGCTATCTAGTTGCAAATTCTGTGATGTCGATGAGTCTTGAAATAAGGTCCTAGGATAACAATCTTAAAGTTGCAAAAATGTTAGTATTTTCTTTCTTTTCTTAAGATTTTATTTATTTATTTGACAGAGACACAGTGAGAGAGGAAACACAAGCAGTGGGAGTAGGAGAGGAGAAGCAGGCTTCCCACTGAGCAGGGAGCCTGATGTGGGGCTCGATCCCAGGACCTTGGGATCATGACCTGAGGCAAAGGCAGAGAGAGGCTTAATGACTGAGCCACCCAGGCACACTGTTAGTATTTTCAGTGAGGACTTCAAAGGAGTATATGCTAGTAAGACACCTTCTTCTCCTGAGCTTCTCTCCTGAGCCAGCTACTCTCCCCCATCACAATCAAGTATTAATATCTAGATGCCTGTGTTGAGCATTTGTAGCATTAGTGCAGTGTTTTGCCAGCTAGGAATACAAAATATTTTTGATCAAATGATAAAGATAAATTTGGGTTTCCTCCTTTGGATGTAGAGTATAGTTTAATCAACCATGTTTAAATCCCTAGTAATAGGAGAAATATTATCAACTAAAAGTAGAAATAAAGAAGTATTTAGACTTAACAGATGAAGTAATTTTGTCTTGTGTTTTATTCTGCAATGGTATTGGAGATTCAGTCACTGACCCTGACAGAGGAAGGCCATAAAGAATCCTCTCGTAACTGTTGTGGCTGGGGTTTGCATGAGTGGAAACACACACACACACACACACACACACACACACACACACACACACACACTTAATTATTAGCATGATCATAAATATTGACTTACCATTGGAATAGTCGGCAACTGTCTTTGGACTGAGATCCCAGAGGGATGCTTGATTACTATCTAATAGATCTAATTAGATCTAATAGAATCTAATAGGGATCTCATAGAATTTTTATCCTCAGAGCTACTTTTCAACACCAAGGGATGTCCCTGACTGACCTTACCTCTTAACAAGGGGAAATAGGAAAATGTTTTCTCGAAAGAGCAAGCCGTGTGGGGAGGGCCATGAGGAGATCTGTGTTGTACATGGCGCTGTCTCTCCCCTGAGCGATACATTGTGTGTTAAACTTCTCAGTTCAGGGCAGAAGGCTTTGTGACCCAAGAAGCTCCTGATGACCAGACTATCAGAGCAACAGTCTGTGTAGAAGGAGGTCTAGGAGGATGACTAGTTAACTTGTGTGTGTGTGTGGCGGGGGGGGGGTGTCTTTCCCTCTTTCTGGGGCAGGAGTCCCCTTGGAGCGGTGCAGCCAGCCTCGTGCATCCCCCTGCTGGCCGCTGCGGGAGGGCTCCTGCAGCCCCAGACTGAGCGGGGAGTCTGGAGGGGTAGATCCCGGGAAGCGCATCGCGGGGTGGGGGAGGGGCAGCGCGAGCACATTAGGGAGCTAGAGCTGCAGGTGCCCCTGTGTTNGGGGGGGGGGGGGGGTGTTCCGTGCTTCGGGGGGGGAGGGGAGGAATGTAGTTTAAGGGGTTAACCAATTCTTACCAACCCGCCGCTGCTCCCAGCAGACCCTTGCCTATCCCGGGGGGGGAGGAGGCCCCACAGAGGGTCTTGTCATGATCAGTAGAGAAAACGACCCTCTGTCACTCAAAATGGTACCACCTTGACCTCTAAGGGAGGAGAGGAACTGGTAGGCCTGTACAGGAAGTAGAGAGAGAGGTATCCATGGTCATCCAGAGACAGCAAGGACAGGTTGAGTGTGCTTACGTCTCCAAAGAGGTAGGGACCTCAAACAGGCTGCCAACCCTACTCCTCCGTAGGGGGGATCCCAGCCAGCAGAGCCCAGGACGGCGTAGAGAGTCCACCGCCTACCATTTCAACCACTGCAGTCAGAAATCACACCTAGATAGAATACCAGCTCCTGGGAGAGCCCCGATGTATGAAGGGCACCCCCTTCCCCTTCAGCAAGGGGTGCAGTGTGGAGTAGCCAAGGCCCATGTCCCAGGCTCTCTGGGACCTGAGTCACCTTCAGGGTGTGTCAGAATACACCTTCCAGAGTATCTTCTTCCTCTGCCTGCTCTCACTCAGTTAGCACAACAGCCCAAGACAGAGATTGTTATCCTCACGGTGATTACTGTGCTGGAGGAGGAGGAAACTGAGTCTCAGTGAGATTAAGGGGTTTTCCCAGGATGACACAGCCAGCGAAAGGTAAAGATGACTCCTACCTCAGGGCTTAGAGCTTGACCTTGTAATCCTGTGCTCTGTCTTTCCGACATTCTGGGGTGGGAAAGAGAAGAGGGGATCATGTGCAGCCCCAGGCAGAGACCACAAACCCCTCCTCATCGCCATGCTTGCCTGCGCCATGCTGTGAGTCAATTTGGGGAGCAGCCCTTGAGCCTGTCCTCTGCCTGATTTGCTAATCTAGCTGGTTCTGTGGGGTCCTGCTGGGTGGGAGAAGGCATGTGGGGGCCTGAAGAGCTTGTGCGTGGCAGTGGGTGCAAGGCACTTAGTGGGAACATCTCGGGGAGGCCTGCCATCCCAGGCGGGGGTGGGAAGGACGCCCTTCCCATCCTCCAGTCAGGAGGCCAGCCCAGTTGGAGAGCCTGAACTGTGCAGCCTGACAGACCTGGGCTGAGCCCCACCTTGTCAAGTACTAGTTCTGTGACCTTGAGCCAGTTACTTTTTCTAACAGTAAAAGTGGGAAAAATAATTGCACCTCTCCGACATTGTTAAGAGGATTATGTGAGATAAGGAATGCAAAGCACTTAGCATAGTGCCAGACCGAGGGAGAGAATTCCTTAGTGATAGGGAAGATGCATTCATTCATTTATTTGGCATGAATTTATTAAATGCCCAGTCCACATCTAGCAGTATGCTAAAAACTCAATACTTAGGGCTTTACCAACACCAATATCATTAGCATAAAATCACACAAAGGGTCCTTTATCCATAAATATCATAGTCTGAGCTGGTTTTATAAACAATGGAAAATGGGTTTTGATGCATACATTATTTCTGCCCTTGACTCTTTCTTCAGTTGCAGTGTGAGGACATAGCTGGATGCACATGGGCTGTGGAGTGAGCGAGGATGAGGGCGTAGTTATATGAACACTGGAGGCAAACTCAAAGGCCTCCTGCCTCCAAATCTTGACTTCTCAGTGGCAAAATGGGGAGAACCATGCCTTCCCTATAGGATTGTTGAAAGAAGTAAATGGAAAATGGATCAGGTGGAGCATCTGACTTAGGGCATGTGCTCAATACGTATGAGTTCCCTTCACACTGCAAAACATTTGGGTGGAACTTCCGGCGTCTGCTCCAGCATGGAAGAAGCTGAGAAGTCACTACTCCATCCTAGCAACCAGGAAAACGCTGAACAGACTGAAAAATTAGCAGTTCTTTTCAGATCCATAAGAGAAGCGAGGTCACAGGGCAAACTGCTGCTCCCCAAATTGGAGAGAGTGGCAGGCGAGTACAGAGGATCACAACTGACTACAGCAGAAACCTCCTTGGGAACCATGGGGGCCAGTAGTGAAAAGGGAGGGAAACCCGAACCGTAATTGAGAAATGGCTGGAAGCTCCGTGTGCACAACTCTGACAGTTACCAATTCAAGGGGAACCAGTGACCAGGGACTCCGACACTCTTGTGATCTTACTTCCTGGAGCTCTACCAGATTCTCACAGTGAAAATTAGAGAAAAAAATGCCTCCTGCTCCAGCAGGGGAAGAGGAAAAGGAACCATTCTGAAATACTGCATAGCATTCTGTTCTTCTTAACAAGCTGTTCTCTCTCAAAGACACACTGTTTAACCAGAACCTCGCTTGCTGGGGTGCCCGACCCTGACTGACATGGGCAAAGAAATAGGCACCTCCAGTGCCCTCCAGCCACCTTCTCTCACCTAAAGTGGAGGGAGCCCCGAGAAGCACTTGTGAAGTTCCCAGTTCCTGGGCACTGGCTTTCTAGAAGACCAGGACCTAATCTCAGGACTACAGAATGCTCCCCCTCCCTACACACCTACCATGTCCCTCGTGCCTGTTTACAGCTGTTCCTTTTCACCAGTACATCATGTCTGGCTACCCAGAAAAATATACAGGGTACAGTAAAAGACAAAAGCACAGTTTGAAGAGACAGATCAGGCATCAGAACCAGACTTAGTTATGGCAGGGATGCTGGGATTATCAGCCTGGGAATTTTAAGCAACTATCATGAGTATGATGACAGTTCTAATGGATACAGTAGGCAGCACTGTAAGAATAGATGGGTGATGTAAGCAGAGAGATGGAAATTCTAAGAAAGATTTTTTTTTTTTTGAGAGCTAGAGATCTAAAACACTAACAGGCAATGAAACAAACAAAAACACTTACCAGAAATGAAGAACTTCTTTGGTGAGTTTATTAGATTTGGACATGGCTAAGGAAAGAATATCTCAGCTGGGGGATAGCCCAATAGAAACCTCCGACACTTAAAGATAAACAGAAAAAAAGACTAGAAAAAAAGACCCAGGGCGCCTGGGTGGCTCAGTGGGTTAAAGCCTCTGCCTTCGGCTCAGGTCATGATCTCAGGGTCCTGGGATCGAGGCCCGCATCGGGCTCCCTGCTCAGTGGGGAGCCTGATTTCCCCCCCCCCTCTCTGCCTGCCTCTCTGCCTACTTGTGATCTGATCTCTCTCTCTGTGTCAAATAAATAAATAAAATCTTAAAAAAAAAAAGAAAAGAAAAGAAAAGAAAAGAAAAAAAGACCCAGAACAGGATATCTGAGAAATCTGGGACAATTACAAGATATAACATATACATAATGGAAAAACCAGAAGGGAAAGAAAAAAGAAAAAGGAATAGAAGAAATATTTGAAACCATGATAACTGAGAATTTCCCCCAAATTAATGTTAGACACCAAACCACAGATGCAAAAAGCTCAAAGAACACCAAGAAAAATAAATAGGAAAAAAATACACCTAGGCATATCATTTACCAACTAGAGAAAATCAAAGATAAAAAAAAAAAAATCCTGAAAGGGGCCCCCCAGGTGGCTCAGTTGTTAAGTGTCTGCCTTCACCTCACGTGCCCCACATCGGGCTCCCTGCTCAGCGGGAAGCCTGCTTCTCCCTCTCTCTCTCCCCCTGCTTGTGTTCCTTCTCTTGCTCTATCTCTCTGTCAAATAAATAAATAAAAATCTTTTTTAAAAATCCTGAAAAAAAGCCAGAGGAGGGAGGTAGAATCTATAGAGGAGCAAAGATAAGAATTATATCTGCCCTCTCCTCAGAAACCATGCAAAGAAGGGAATAAAGTAAACTATTTTAAGTGTTGAAAGAAAAAAACAAATCAACCCACTCTCCTGTGCCCTGTGAAATCATTCCTCAAAAGTGAAGGAGAAATACTTTCTCAAAGATATAAAAATGGAGGGAATTAGTTGCCAGTAGACCTGCCTGGCAAGAAATATTAAAAGAAGTTTTTCAGAGAAGGAAAACAACATCGGTCAGAAACTTGGATCTACATAAAGCAAAGCATAGGAAAAGGAACAAGTGAAGGTAAAACAAAACCTTTCCTTTTTCTGATTCTTAATTGATATTTACAGCTGACAAGCTCCATACAACCTCACTTTGCTATCTGGAAAGTTCCCTCGGGACTCACCAGGGATTGGGGGATTCCTGCGTATCCTCGCGCTGTAGTTCTAGTATGACGCTGAGCCTCCAGGGCCTCTGCTGTTCCAGGGAGGCATGGATCGACTTGGGCAATCTAGCCTTGGGCCTCCCAGGGCCTCAGAGCGCAGAATCATCATTCCCCAAGCAGATAACACAACATCCATTTCCCACAGGCTAGGAGGCTCTTGGCAGGGGAGGTGGCCATGCAGCGGGGCCCAGATGAAGGACGACCAGGAAGGAGAGGGATCGTCACCCTGCAGTCTCTCCCCACTGCCTGCCTTCTGCTCACCTGCCATGCTCCTACCTCAACATCCTTCACCAGGCTACTCCAGAGTGTATTTCTGAAAATTCCAATGCTTGTCTTCATTCATTTACTGAATATCAGTTGAACGACTGCTCTGTACCAGGTACCTAAAATAATAAAATCAATCGCCTAGACCAACAAGAATAATAAGGGAAGAGGTTTAGAGCAGTGGGGAGATGGGGAGGAAGTGAGCGAGTTCCCGATGTGTCTCTTATGCTTAGGTCAATAATGAAATCTTTTCTTTACAAGTGTCTTCCCGTCCCTTAATTCTGTGTTCCAGACGAAGGGAGACTAGAAACCTCACCATGGCACCTGGGTAAAGCTGAACATTTGGCTGTCCCATACAACAGTAAGTCCCACGTGTGTCTATGTAAGTGTCCTGGGGTAACTGACAAAGGTCACACGCCGCATTTTGGTGTTTATCCCTGGACCAGGCCCCAGAGGGTTCTTATTGGTTGGTGCAAAAGCCTACCCCTGCCAACATCTGGCTCCCATGCCTCCCCAACAGTAGTGCGATTCCCTGACCCATCCTTTCAGAATATGCCACAGTCTCCGTGCCAGATGCCTTCCATATTAGTCTGTGACAGCTACAGCCTAAGGAACCCTGTTTACCTTGCTGCTGGCAGCCACCACCAAATTTAAAACACACAGACAGGTGCCGTCCTAGAACTGACTTAGTGGGGGATGGCTTAGACACATTTCTACGTTTACTTTTTGTATTTTTATTTTATGCATTTATTTTGAAGATTTTACTTTTAAATAATCTCTCCACCCAACATTGGGCTGGAACCCACAACCACGAGATCAAGAGTCACACTGACTGAGCCAGCCAGGGGACCCTACATCTTGTATTTTTAAAGGCATATTCCGAGTTGGCAAGAAAGTGTCCACACGTGTACACACGCACATGTACGCACACACACAAGCACACATGTGGCCATGCCACTTCAGTATAAATTATATTTCGGGCCAGTCTCTGAGATGACCCAGAACACTTCCTAATCTACAGCTGCCACGGGCGGGTCACACTGAGGAGCCCGCTTCAAGATGAAGCACAGTCTTGGCCAGAAGCGCCCACACAGACGATCTGGTCCTTAGGAAGGCTGAGTCTCCACTCTCGAATGCACGTCCAGAGAATTCTGACAAGCTTTTCTCCGGACCATTCAAGGATCCGTTTATTGTTGTAAACAGGTTTATGACATTGCAACCCTATTCCAGACCCTATTTATAGCAACCCCATACCTAATAGCTAAGGGATAATTATACTCCCTCGCCCTTTTGAAGAAGCCTTCGCCAGAGATTTCAGGGCATTGTACCAAACGATCTCACCCCCTCCTCCTCCCATTGGACAGGTGGAGAGGTTGAGGCATAGTGAAGCCAGAAGAGCATAGTCAAAAGGTGAGTCAGAAACGAAGCAGGGCAGTACCTAGTTACACCTGCTTCCTTACCTGTGGCTTTACCCCAGCCACAGCAGACTTCCCGGAAAGGTGTAGCTTCTGTGTGGCTTATCTGTTGAGTAAACATTGCTATGAGCTTTCAGATGTTTCCCCAGGTCTGAGATGGTTGTGTTCTCTGAGAAGGAAGGAAGAGGGCCTCTTGGTCAATTTGGGTTTTCCTGTGCAGGCTTCTTTGCTGTCCTCAGAATCCAGCCTCTTCACCCTCGTGATTTGATACAACCCCTTTCAGGGGTCTGTCAATGAGGTTCCTGCTTAGGCACAAAGTCATATCCCTTTCCCTACCCTTCTCCTACCCCAGTTAGTAGCAGCAACACTTTCTGGGGTGGTGGGACCATCTGTTTCACCTTTGGTTCCCATGAAGATAAGCATTAGTAAACCTGTGCCACACCCCCCGACACCCCCCGCTGTCCACTCGCCACCAGCCCCTATGCTGGATTCTCCTTCCTAGGGAAGCTCCTTGTTCTGCCTTCTTCTGAAGAGAGAATCTGGAGCACCGACACTTCTCCCTCTATCGAGAATGAGATGTACTTGTCAAGATCTCACAGAATTCAGGGTCTTACAGAGTTAGGAGCAAAGGAGAAATGCTCCCAAGAATAAGAAAACAGAGGGACCTCAGATTCCACCAAAACTAACCATAAGAGTTGATTCCAAAACAACAGCTTCTGGTGCCAGTTGGCCATCATGCTTGTCCATTTTCAGAGTAAGCAACTGTACGAATATATTTTTAAAAGGTAGGTGTGAGTGAGAGCAGGTTTGGTTTCCATTTTTCCTTTGGTAGATAATAAGCTATGAATGCTTTCTTTAAGAATATTTGTAAATGTGCCCAGAGGTTAGTGAAAAATGAGAACATTTGATACACCAAATAATACCAGCTTTGTGTATTCTCCCGGAAGTTTCCTAAGCTTGAATCCTAAGCTGGAACAATTTTCTCCAGTATCCTAAAAGACTACATAAAATGAAGGGTAGGGAACCTTGGTATAACTTAGGAAGTCATGTTTACAAGCAAATAAAGGCACTCATCAATTATCTGTAGATAAGTGGACTTTGGGGAAAAATTGTAGTAAAAAAAAAAATCTCTGAGGAGCTCAAATAGTTGACAAAACCCAAGCATGTAAGCAAGTTTTAAGAGAGAGGAGCTTTGATCATTCTTCATGACTTACTGACATTTAGTTTGCACATGTTTCTACCAGACAGAGCCGTCTGACTTTTCAGACCTCAGCCAACGGAAAATGGAAC
Organism: Ailurus styani; assembly: GCA_002007465.1. Classification (NCBI taxonomy): domain Eukaryota; kingdom Metazoa; phylum Chordata; class Mammalia; order Carnivora; family Ailuridae; genus Ailurus; species Ailurus styani. Next base: position 2,760,837 of record LNAC01000064.1, on the reverse strand, counting down.
TTTTGAAAAAGAGAGACAGGAGCAAACAAGGACCAGATAACAGAAGTGACAGCTAGGAGTGACAGCTAGAGAAGAAACAAAAATGACTATGTCAGAGTGTAATTTAAGAATTGTTAGCCATAACCCTAAGTGTGATTCATTAAGAAAAAGTTAGACCATGTTCATCACCCTGCAAATGTAAACCCTTTTTTAAGTCTTCTGAAAGGTGGTTAGGAGCGTGAGCTGCAAGCTGGTGAAACATTCCTTAAGGTGGAATGTGACACGTGACTCCAGCGTCTAGAAAGGATTCCAGGGGTTACTTAACACCCTTCCGCTGTCATGCTAATAGGTTAGGCGAGGCCCTGGCTTCCTGCCTGATTCACAGTTTTATAGGTAGCCGCTGGCTTCTCAGGCCGCTTCCCCTCCAGTAAAAAGGGGGAAGCAGCTCACAGTGTTTGGTAGGGAGCCTGGGAGACCTTTGATGGCAGGTTCGGAAACAAGGCCCGCCTTTATAAGAGGGCAATTACACTTTAGGCTGATTGGCGCAGAGACGCCATAAAGGCACCTTTTTGGAAACAGACACAAAATAGCACGAGGGTGTTTATGTTTGGGGCTAATGCAACACCACCTAGAGGCACAGGAAGGCCGCAGGAACCTTGGAGATGGGCCTGCAAGACCGCGCACACCCAGCACTCCGTACAGTCCTGGCTAAGGTGGGGGCTCCCAGGAAGAAGGGCAGCGTCTGGGTGACCCCTCGCTAGCTTCTGTGCCCGTCTACACCCCCTCTGGAGGACCGGCTCGTCCAGGCAGCCTGCCAGACTCCCTGGTAACGCGGGGCCAAGCAGTCGGAGGACAGGGTCAGGGCCAAGTCCCTGGGTGCCCCACCCTGCCGCTCAGCCCCTTCCACTCGCTTCCCACCGCCACGCCGTCTTCCTGGCTGAGTGTGAGCTTCCGGAGATACCACTGTGCGGGTGGGAGGCGACTTTGTTAAAAATGCCAGTGGAGGACACCCCCCCTCCGCCCCCAGCTTCCTGGATCCGGTCTGTGCTGTCCAATAGGAAGCCAGCTGCCTGAGGTGGTTGCTGAGTCCTTGCAAGGTGGCCGTGGCCAACCGACCTGCTGGGACCGCGCTTCTTTCTCCAGTCACCGCAGGAGGACATCTTGGCTGCCAGCTTTGGCACTTGCGAATAAAACTGTTGTAAATGTTGTGTGCAGGCTTTTGTGCGGAAATAAGTTTTCAGCGAATAAAACTGTTGTAAATGTTGTGTGCAGGCTTTTGTGCGGAAATAAGTTTTCAGCTCCTTTGGGTAAATCCCAAGGAATGTGATTGCTAGATCACAAGGTTAAGAGAATTTTCACTTTTACAAGCAACCATCAAACTGCCTTCTCAAGTGGCTTGTCCCACCTTCTATTGCCATCAGCAATGAAGGAGGGTGTCTGTGACTCCACATCTTCCCCAGCGTTTGGGGGTATCAGTGTTCTGGACTTCCGTCATTCTAATAGCCGTGTAGTGGCCGCTCAATGTTTTAATTTGCATTTCCCTGATGATATGTGCCGCGGAGCATCTTTTCATGTGCCTATGTGTCCTTCGTGTATTTTCTCTGGTGAGGTGTTGGTTAAGGTCTTTGGCCCCCCTTTGTCATCAGGTTGTCTGTTTCCATATTGTTGAGTTTTAAGAGTTCTTTGTATATTTTGGACCACAGTCCTTTGTGAGATATTCTTTTGCAAATATTTTCTCCCAGTCCACAGCTTGTCCCATTGTTCTCTTGACAGTATCTTTCACAGAGCAGAAGTGTTTACTTCTAATGAAGTCCAGCTCATCACTTCTTTCTAGAGTGTGCCTTTGGTGTGGGACCTAAAAAGTCATCACCAAGCCCAAGCTCATCTAGGTTCTCTCCTATGTTCTCTTCTAGGAGTTTTGTAGTTTAGTGTTTTACCTTCAGGTCTGTGTTTTACATTCTGAGTTAATTTTTGTGGAGGGTGCAATCTCTGTGTCTAGATTCATTTTTTTTTACATGTGCATGTCCAGTTGTTCCAGCACCATTTGCTGAAGACGACCATGTATCTTTTAAAATTTGTTTCATTGATTTGTAAATTCATTTCATTTATTCATATTTTTCAACTTGTGCCTCTGAGTGTAATTTCTCCTTGGAGATTTTTACTAACATGCCAACCCACAGAGTCTACCCTTTAAGCTTTAACCAACGTTTAGGTTTTCTTGCTATAATTAAAGTTAAAAAATGTGTTGTTTAATCTGCCTTGCAGAGAAGCAGGAACCCCGCTGGAATTCTTAAAACGTTTTATAATAATCTAGTTAGCTTGATATTAGAATTTTCCCTTGTGTTTATAATTTAGATTTTTTCCCCTTAACTTTATTTCATTATGTCGGATTATATCTGTTATACAGCACTACTTAATTTCTCAGTCTTGCTTTGTGTCTTGAACTAATACACGTTTAACTGCTGTATAATTATTCCACATCTCTCCAGCTGTATTAGACAGCCCCTGCTTTTCTAGATCTCCTACTTCAGAGACAGCAGGGGTGTCTGTGGGGCTAAGCTCTGGTCTCTCATACGAAGTAACAGGCCTTTGGAGCTTCTTTAGTGGGAAGTGGAGCCTGTCCCCAACCAGTGTGGCCACTGTGGGTATGTTCCCAAACACAGACGGGGTTTGAAATGGCTCCTGGTCTCTACCTGCCAAAGTGTAACTGTCCCCTATGGTTAGGAAAGCCTTGAAGAGATACATAACACCTTTATGATAGGAGAATGAGGGGCAGATGTGTGATCTGTGGTCTTTCTTTTTGACCTCTACCTGCCACTTCTGGGAAAGTAGAAAATGTAGCATGAGCAATATGTACCAAATTGTTTTACGGAAAAGATCTGGAAGTGGTTCTTTTAACTTCTGATTATAGGCTCATGGGAGGAACCTAGTCATGTGACCATTTAGTTGCAAGGAAAATGTCACCTTTGGATGGCCATGTACTCAATTAAGACCTGTCACTGTGGAAAGAAGGGGCGAATGGACAGAGGGATATCCAGCAGTCATAGGAATCAAGACCCATTCCCAAGGAGAACTTAAAACCCAAAGTCCAGGCAAAGGGAATCCAAGAAGTTAGACAAGTCCTCTGAACATCTGCTGCTTCCTCCCCCTGGCCGAGTGTCATCTGAGAAACATTGGGTGGCCTCTAACCCCATGGCCACTGGAGGGTTATTTTTAGGAGTCCACAATGGCCAAAAGACATGCTCCCCACCAAGATTTGTTGAGGGTTTACTTCTTTGACATATCTTAGGCTTTCTGGCACACGTGATGAATTTTAGCTGGTCTTCCTCTGCCTATGGTGACCTTACTTTTAGGAAAACAAAGCACATGCACACGGACACATGGTTTGACAATGGAACAGAACAGGACTTTTCCAGGACTTTGAACAGTCCTGGAAGAACTGTACATATGGTCACTGTGCCCCATGCTCAGATATTATGCTGCTCCTGTAATAGTCCACTGAGGGGCCTTTGGGAATCATTTCTTTCCCGAGGGAGTTGTTATCCACATAACTCTGCACTCCTTGGCAAGCCACACTTATGCAAAAACACATGGTATGAAAACATGAAAGAAATAATAGTTGCCTAAAATAGATTGCTTTCCAATTAAAATATTTAAAAATCAATATAGAATGCATCTTTTCTAATACAAAGAGAAAAGGAGAGATTTTGCAACAAAAGCCACTAAACAATGCTGTCTAGAATAAGACGGTCAGAAACATTCAGTCAGGGAGGGCAGAGAAGAGACTCAGACAATTAACAGAAGATAAAGTCTCATTGCTGGACCGGTTCCAGTAAGATTTTCAAAGGTGGTAAAAATATTGATCAAATCTTCACTGTTCCTCAGCCTTTTTCAGCTAAGAAATCCTTAGCCTGGCATTCAAGGGCCTTCAAACTTAAGGTCCTAACCTCATGTTACAAAATACTAAATTAAGTATTTAGTATTATAGATGCAAAAATACTCAATTAAACTTTTTTTTTTAAATAATGCATTATGGCCAAGTAAGTTCAATTTTAGGGATGCAAAATGGTTCAGCAGCAGGAACCCTACTCCTATAATTCAATATGTTAAGAGATTAAAGGAAGAAATCCATTTGAGTATCTCAGTAGATACTGAAAGCTTTTGATTAAAACCCATACCTACTGCTATTAGAAACTGGAAACTTAGCTTCTGGGAATACGGAGCAAATGTGATACTTACTGGTGTGAAGTAATATTTCCACAAAGACAGGGAAAGGTGCTATTATCTTCTACCTGTGCTACTATTCACTGGACTCTACTAAGAGTCTTGCTAAATCAATAAAATTGTACAAGAAAAGTAGTATAAAGATAGAAGAGAAGTATTCAACCATCACTGTTTGTAAATATCATTGTCTAGATGCAAAATGCAAGATAATCAAGCAAGAAATTATTAGACTGATAAGAAAGATACAAAGTCCACACACCAAAGTTCCATTTGTTATTGCCAAACACAAAAAAATACTCATCTACCTCTGCATAAATACTATCAGAAATGTGCAAGATATGAATAAAATTGTGAGAATCTATCGAAGGATGCAAAGACCCAAAGAAGTGGGAACACATTCTAGCTGCTTCAAGATTTGTTACTGTATCAATGTCAGTTTTCCCTCAAGTTGATCTATAAATTCAATCCTGTTCTAATCAAAATGTTAATTGAATTTTTTGATAGCACTTGTTAAACTTATCTTAAAATTCATACATATGGACTATTCTAGAAAGGCAGGAAAGAAACTGGTAACATCAGCTGCCTCTTGAGGGAGAACTGAATGATCAAACATAGGGGAGGAAGACTTGTTTACTTACTATTTACTCTCCTATCTTTTGTACATAGTACCATGTGTTTTTATTCCCTAGACAACAAGCCAAATAAAATTAAAATGTAGGGGGAAATCTGTTTAAAAGAAAAAACGCTAAGATGTTTGGGGGGGGGAAGTGTAATGACATGAAATAGGAAAAGATACAATAAACAAAGACTTAGATATTGAGACATAAATAGCTGAACATGTCAATGGAGCAGAATAAAAGGTTGAAAACAGAGCCATGTGTATATGTTCACTTTGTGATAAAAGAAACATTTTAAATCAATGGGTAAGAGAATGGACTATTACATAAATACTGAACTTTTCGGTTCCTTCTCTGTGGATGCAGATAGTGCCTTCCTGAGTTTTCTGGGAAGATTAATTGGGATGATATACAAAGTACTAAGCAAAGTGCCAACTTCACAAATGCTACTAGTAGTGGTAGTTAGAGTAATACCATTACTCTTTATTACTAGTAATAGTAATAAACTAGTAATAAAAGATAGGATAGTGTAAGAGCCAAGCCATGTGAGATACATTATTTGCTTGTCTACTCGTAGGCTATTGGAAGGCTGCAACAAGCCCCTAAAGTTTAATATGACCTTGCATTTCTACAGTGATTTTTTTTTTGAGGTGCTTTTCTTACGTCATCTCATTTAATGCTCTCAATACCTGACTGACAGTTTTTCGGATTTTTGTTGCTTAATCCCTCCAAGTACCATAAAGAGGGCATGGATAGCAAATGCTCAGGCTTGGAAGGGCACAGATGTCAGGATGGGCTCTAGTACAATACTGTGAACCCCTCCCTCGTTTTTGCCTAAAGATTTCCCAGGGAGTCTCTTAAGTTGCCTTTCTAAAGGCAGAGATGGGGTGGCGAAGGGGCTTATGGAGCCATCATCTTGAGCAGTGTTTGCGTCCGCAACAGACGGGTGTAGGTGTTAATGGCAAAAACACTGGTGGGGGTAGGCAGGTGGGCAGCAGGCCAGGCCAGCCCCCTCTCGGCCAGGCTGTGAAGGGTCCATTAGCATGTGGCATGGGAGAGAACAGAGCAGGTGTGTCTCATGACTGCCCTTTCTGTGACACTCTGTATCATCACCTTCCACCTTTACTTGGTTTTTCCTCTGGACACTGAATTCCTTCGTCAGGCTCTCGAGCAATGAATGAAGAGTCGAAAGCCAGCATCTTCACAAAGACTTTGCCATTTCCCCCAGTATAGGATGGAGTCCATTTCATCCCTCTGACTTCTCCATGCTAAGTGTCTGCTTCCCCATAGCCTACCGCCTGTCTGCTAAGCTTCTCACCAATGGCCAATCCATAGACAAGGACCCCTCAGACCCTGCCATGGCCCTTCCACTCGTCATGGTAGGGGATGAACTCACAGATGCTCTCTGGCCATATGTGTCCCAGGGCCCAAGGAACTCTGTGGCCTGCAGGATTCCATAGTGCTTCATGCTCTGTGAATCTGAAAGCCATCAGCTATACTCAATTTACAGAAGGGTAGGGGGTCACAAGATGACTTAAAAAATAATTGTTCTGGCATTTTTTTTTCCTTCACTAAATGACATTTTCAGCTCTCAGGAGGGAGTTGAACTAAACCCAAAGTAGGAAACTGATATTTTAATTTGAATTGAAACTGAACTCAAATAACAATATTGTTCTCTCTTTGAAGTTTGAACTGGATCTGACCTGGACAAAATCCAGAAAATTTCTTACCCTATTCCTTCTCTCCAAAAACAACCCACAAGACAAGCCTAGATCATTCTGAATTCTAAACCTGCTTCATGTTTTGTTATATGTTTCCAACTGAGTAGAGTAATACATTAAATAATTTTTCAAAAACTGTTTATTGCCATGATGGAAACATGACTTTCTAAATACAGATTCTATCTTTGCTGCTAAAAGAATAATAAAAGGAGTCAGTAAGCTTCAAGAGTTTCCTTTGGTAACCAGAAAATTGTTAAACGCTGATATGGAATTTGAAGTTCCACACCGTTTTCCCAATTTTTGTGTTTCTTTTTTCAAGTGATGAGCTCAAGCAGCTACACAGAAAATTTTTTTAATTTGGTGAACATTATATCACCATATTTTTGTTGCTAGGTCTTTAGGGAATTTCAGTATGAGAGGGTAAGGTGATAGTAAGTGTCGATTTCTTGAGTCAGTGGTAATATTTTCTCAAGAGCTGGCATAGTATCTACAACACAGCTGGAGCTCAGCACCTACTCGTTGAATGAATGAGTTGAGAGAGGCCCCTCAGCCGTCTATTCAACAGTGTCCATGTGATTCTGTTACACTGTAGACCTCTGGTCTTGATCTCAGATGTTTTTTTTGGTTCACCCTTTTAGTCTTCAAGGCTTGTCTGTGGGTCTCAGCACTGCACAGCCTCCCTCATTCCCTGTGAATATCTCTTGTTACTCATTTCCTTCCTGACTTGTTAATTCATCACAAGACTTTGTGTGTTTGTGTGGTTTTTCTGAATACTTGATCTCTAATATGAAGTTATCATTTTTAATAACTCTTTATTAGAAGCTTCAATGTCACTTTCTTATACAGAGTTGTTTTTTCTTCTTAATGCACAAGAATAAAGGGACTATGTATGATTGAAGAAATTTCTTTTTTTCTTTAGATACCTGACATAGGCTAGCTTTTACACTGTGCTCAGTTTGACTTCACACTTTTAAAAATTTATTTCTTCCATATTTATCTTTTCTCTATGGTTAGCCTTAGTGCATTCCGTTGGGCAGAGCTAATTGGGTCATTTTCCCCAAATCGCACATGGAAACTCTGAAGAGCAGTGAATAGGAAGAGAAGTGACTCCCCCTCTCCTCCAAACATACCTTCTGCCTTCAAGTTGCTCTTCTTGTCATTGTCTCCTTCTTCTTTCCACTGACAGCACTTTCTCTCTTTCTAATACTTCCAATCTCAACTCTGACGGCTAGTGATGCTATAAAATGCACTCCATGAGAGCCAACTGGGAAAGCTAGGGTGAGTAAAGAACACAAGGGGACTGCCCCCATCCACTGCATGCAAGCTCAGTGGGGTGGTCACTCAAGTGCCCCACACCCAGCCAAAGGTGAACACATGATCTGAAGTAAGCAAATGAGAATCTTGCCCCACAGAAATTAGATCTCGAGCCATGTGACACAAGGATCCAAAATGGCGAAACAGGTTCATCTCAAAGGGCAGGGCCGCTCGTGACTTCTTGTTCCCTGGATCTCTGGAGCTGCCCTATTTCCTGTCTCTGCTGAGGCCTTTTTCTGAGGTTCTCTGGGCTGCTGATAGTCTTTCAAGACATCTCTTTTCGTCTTCAGTTATCCAGAGCTCATCTCTGCTGTTTGCAACCCAAGAGCCATAGGTGATCCAAGTATTTGCAATTCTTTAAGAGTGTCCTCTGTTTCGGGCGCCTGGGTGGCTCGGTCGGTTAAGCCGCTGCCTTCGGCTCAGGTCATGATCCCAGGGTCCTGGGATCGAGTCCCGCATGGGGCTCCCTGCTGGCAGAGAGCCTGCTTCTCCCTCTCTCTCTGCCTGCTGCTCTGCCTACTTGTGCTCTCTATATCCTTGTCAAATAAATAAATAAAATCTTAAAAAAAAAAAAAAAAAGAGTGTCCTCTGTTTCTTCATTGTTGTGTGTCATCTAAGCCTGCTGCTGCCACACACATCAGTGTGGATTCTTCATCCTTGGCCACCAGATCACTGGTCTCTTGAGTCCATTTTCACCAGCTCCTTTCCAGAAGCCTGAGCACTCACCTTTGCTTCTCTTAATCACATTTTTTTTTTAGAAGATGTGAAATGATCCTGCTTATATTAAAAGCAGCTGTCACTTGGGGATGACAGGGTACATTTCACTGCCATTTGAAGACCAGTTGGAACTCTATCCCTGTTTATTTACTTAAAGAAAAACCAGCTAAACCAGAATGAAATCAGCCTACTGGACTTCCTCCCACTTCACTTTCCACCTGGGCTCTCTCTGACAACAGGTGACCTTTGGGTGAAGTTGACACAAAACAGTGAGAGACAGGATTCCCAGCTGGATGACATTTTTAGCACAGAGCAAGCCTTTGTGGGGAGCACTGCGGAGAGCTTTCACGGGGAACATCAAGCATCTTGTCGGGACCCACATGGCCTGCCTCCCCCTCCCTCTTGCCCCTTTCCCTCTCCCAGCCTCTATTTCGGCTTCTCTGTACCTCTGGCTGGCTGAGGTCCCCTCTGCAGGGCAATGTCTCTGGGAAAGTCTCAGGGCCTTCCTCAAAGGCCTCAGATCAGAGTCAACACAGCTCTTCTGTGTGGCTTTCAGCCGGGCCTAGCTGACAGGCATGGTGGCCTGCAGCAGCAATGGTGGTGGGTTTGTTTTCAGTGGTCAGCATTCACCCTGGAAGTCTTGAAGCTCTCAGGGCAAAATGCTTTAATATTGTTTGGTGTGAGCTTCCGGAGGGGAGGGTCTGGGTCTGGCTGATGGAATAAACAGTTGACTGCCATAGAGCAGAGTGCACATACTAATCTTAACCCCTGATCAGCACAGAGATACAAGAGTCATCTAAGCAAAGTGGAGAGACGGAACATTCCAGGACCTTCCGGAGGAGGAAGGGTTTCGCCGTGAGGGGCTAAGAGTATGAACACTGCACTCCAACAGATCTGTGCAGAAGGTCCTGCTCTGCAACTTAGCTGTTAGTTTAGGTAAATTACTTAGGTTTTCTCAGCCTTGTCTCTAACGTGGAGATAACATTAGTACTTATCTCCTAGATTTTTTGCGATGATTAAATGAGATAAAACCAGTATGGAGACTGGTTCACAGTAAGAGCGCAAAAATATCAGTGATTGTTATTATGGGTAGTGAAATCATCCATAACTAGCTTTTAGGCGAGGAGCCATCTGTGTGCGTTTGGCCAGCACTGGGGCCTTTCTGGAAACAGAGACCTCCCCAGAGAGCTGGGACTAGCAGCCACGGTGGGGGGGACCCCTGTCCCCCCCACCCCCCGCCCCCCA
>LNAC01000064.1:2658203-2750884 GCA_002007465.1 Ailurus styani | reverse complement strand
CCCCCCGCCCCCCGCCATCCCGCACATCGCAACAGAGACCAGCATAGGACACATCAAATCACCAGGAGTTCATCCTTCGCCACCAACATCACGCTATTGCACAAGCGCTAAGGTTTAGAAACTCACCCCGGGGAGAAGGGAGAGGAGACGGTGAGTCCGGTAGTGGCAGAAGTTTGTGGGGGGAAGACAGTCCTACCTGCAAAGGTCTGTCCTGGTGGAACCGAAACAGTCGCTGAACTCTGTGGCCCGGGGAAGGCAGCGGTCCACCCGCACCTCCCCACGGCTGTCCTTGGCCATCTTTCCATCCGCGAGGGAAGAGCGCAAGTCAGGTCGGAGGAACAGAGGGACCCTGCTGCGGGGTTCACTGGCGTTCCGATAGAAGAGTCTGGACGTGGGCCTGTACGTAAAGGCCTCTGTTGCCAGTGCGGACGGACAGGAAGACATGGATTCTGCAGACAGGCCTCAGTGAAAACTGCAGGGATTCGTGGAGGGGAGGAGGTAGAGAGGATTGGGTCTTAAGCCCGGATGGTTGAGAGAACGATGATCCAGAAACTGAGACTTCGGGAGGGACTGGCCTGAGGTGAGTGGGACTGAGGAAGAAGCTCTCAGTCAGGCTGAGTTAAGGAGCTGACAGGATGCCCAAGGACACATATTGGGGACACTGCTGAAAAAGCGAGCGTGGGTCCAGAGGAGTGGCCCTCTAACTTTCTGTCCCAGGACTCTTTCAGCCTCTTAAGAATTACTGAGGAGCTAGGGGCGCCCAGGGGGCTCAGTTGTTAAAGCGTCTGTGGCTCAGGTCATGATCCCAGGGTCCTGGAATCGAGCCCCACAACCAGCCCCCTCTGCTTCGTGGGGAGTCTGCTTCTCCCTCTCCCTCTCCCTTGCTTGCGTCCCCCCTCTCGCTGTGTCTCTCTCTATCAAGTAAATAAATAAAATATTTTTTAAAAATTACTGAGGACCTAAAGAACTTCTGAGTAAGTGGGTTTTATCTACCAATGTTTATTCTATTAGAAATTAGAACTGAGACGTATAAAATATTTCGTGATTTGTTTCAAAGTAACAATAACAAACCCATCACACATTAACATAAATAACAGTACCTTACTTTCCTAGCCAAAAAAGGAATCATCTTAGCGATTGGCGTATATTTCTGCAAAGCTCTTCAATGTCCAGCTTCATAGAAGACCTCTGGCTTCTCCCATCTGCTCCTACATTTAATTGTGACAAATGGCTTTAGCTGAAGTATATGAAGAAAATTCAGGTCCATGCAGATATTTAGTTGTCAAAAGGGAGGCTCTCTTCTCTCCCCTGGGATCCTGGAACCGTCCTTTGAGAACTGCCAGTCTAGAGAGGGGTCAGGGCTTAAGATGCTTGTTTTGAAGTTCTCTGCCCAGAGGTGGGAGTTGCTGGTAGGACTGCAGGAGAGCTCTCACCCAGGAGAAGAGAGAAAGAGAAGGGTGCCTGGAGCCAGTCTCTGAGCTGTAGGGACATCTGTGCAGTTGGTCCTTAGTATTCACCAATTCCCAGTCTGCCAATTTGCTTTGTTGCTATTTGTGATTCCAATATTAATGCCTGTGGCACTTTGGGGTCATTCCCAAACATGGTGCCAATCGGGGAAAATCGGAGTCACCTGACACCGGTGCTCCCAGCTGAGGTCGCCTGGGCCACCCCCTGCTTTCTTGTTTCCACTCTCATGCTGTCAACAAGTGTCCTTTCTGTAGCCTAGTTAGTGCCACTTTTGTCACAGTTTTGTGCTTTCTGTTCATGATTTTGCTGCTGAAGTGGCCCTGCAGGATAGTGCTGAAATGCTGGCGAGTGATCCTAAGCCCAAAAAGATTGTGAGGTGCCTTCTGGAGAAAATACTTGTGTCAGATGAGCTTCGTTCGGGCCTGAGGTGGAGCGTTGTTGGCCCTGAATTCAGTGTTGATCAATAAATTAAATATAATAGAAATCAGTATATAAAAATAATAGGTCAGGGCGCCTGAGTGGCTCAGTGAGTTAAAGCCTCTGCTTTTGGCTCAGGTCATGATCTCAGGGTCCTGGGATCGAGGCCCGCATCGGGCTCNGGGAGCCTGCTTCCCCCCCCCTCTCTCTGCCTGCCTCTCTGCCTCCTTGTGATCTCTCTCCCTCTGTGAAATAAATAAATAAAATCTTTAAAAAAAAATAATAGGTCATATATAAATCAGTATCTTCAATAAGGTCTTTTAATTTATTTTTTATAAGGTTTTATTTATTTGTTAGAGATAGAGCATAAGCAGGGGGAGCAGCAGAGGGAAAGGGAGAAGCAGGCTTCCCACTGAGCAGGGAGCCCAATGCAGGGCTCGACTCCAGGACCCTGGGATCATGACCTGAGCTGAAGGGAGACACTTAACTGACTAAGCCACCCAGGTATCCCCAATAAGGTCTTTTAAAACAGAAATACACCTAAAACAAGGTTATTTATCAACCAATCGATGAAAATGCTGTGACCGGGGGCTGGCAGAGAACTCTGTTTGTTCTTGGCGATGTTAGGGAACGTACCTACCAGGAATAAGGAGACTCTCTCGTTGTTGGAAGGGAAGGGAAATCAGTAAGGATGTGGAGAGCCTGAGTACAGTCATTCTAGGGAGAAAGTGTCCAAAAAGAAGGGACTGGACAACTGGGCAGATAGAGCAGTAAAAGCAAAGTGGTGATGTTCAGCCTGTCTGTCCCAGCCCCACCTGCGGGTGCCCATGGCCTCCTGCCTGGACAGGTTGCTCCAAGTCTTCTGCCTGCCTCTAGAAACAAGTAAAGCCTTCAGGCTTCCCACAAGCAGAGGATGCATTTCTTCCTAGGAATGTAATGAGAGGGTAAGGGTTCCTCTTAAAAAAGAGGAGAAAATATAAAGTGGCCAAAGACAAAGAAGAGCCGACTAAAAAAGGAGGGCTCAGAGGCTTTGAAATTTTTTCTAAGTGCAGGAATCCTTCTCTTTCTCAGAGGTGGACAGACAGTGACATTTTTCAGCAAGAGTGCCCTGAGTTACAACGCAGACCTTTCTTAGCCAGAAAGGCAAACATCTTTTGATGAACTCCAGGATGGAAATGGCTGAAAGGAAAGGAGGTCCTAGCTCTCCCTGGTTTTAGGGTGATTTGCTGCAAGGTGAGCTCAGCGTCTCCCGTGGCTGCTCAGACTCCGTGGGCATGGCACACTTCCACCACCTGGTGACCACATACTTAAATTGCAAGGCCTGCTTTTAGAAGCCGGGAAAAATCCTCTGGCTGAATGGAGAAAACCAATGAAATAAGCTTAGAGCACATAGCTGCTAGTTCTGTTTTACCCAGAAATAATACTTGATAATTATAGGGCACCTTACAGTGATCCCTCTCTTGTCTGAATTGGTGTACATTTTTTGGTGTGTGTGTGTGTGTGTGTGTGTGTGTGTGTGTGTGTGTGTGTGTGTGTGTGTTGTTTTTTTCCACCAATACCTGGTAGACACTGAACCGTTCTTGACTTGACAGTGGATGTTGAATAAAAGTTAAAATGACAGTTCAGCAGTATGGAAGACCTAACAGTGTCTTCTCCTCCTGGGTCCCTGAAGACTTTTAAATCAAGACCCCAAAAGAAGCTAGCACCTGGCTAGCTTCTTCCCAAGACAGAGTTTTATTTTGCTCCCCTGGTGTGATCTGAAAAGCCAAGGTGCCAAGAGCCCTAAAATCACTGTATTAGTAACTAATTCTATTTCCTTTCTGAGTATTCTCTTTGAAAATGTAGACATCCATTGTGGGGGGGGAGCTGTTAAGTCATTAACACTTTAGTGTGAATAACTGTCTTAGCCCTGCTCTTAGAAGGTACTCAGAGGGGGGAAAGGGCTCAAAAGGGGGTGATGAGGCCTTCAGATAAGGTCTCTCTGATTATCTTGGGGCCAAGAGGGTCAAGGAGGACCCCTGGCAAGAACCTGCTTCACTCCAGCCTTCAGGAGTGCTGACAAAACCGGAGTAGCCCGCTGACCACAGGAAGCAATGTGTGGTCTGACTGAGGAGGACCCTGAAGGAAAGGCTAAGGAAGACTGACAGCCTCAGGATCCCAAAGAGGGAGTTGAATCTTCTAGCTGGGGGACATTTTTGTTTCTCTGAAGCAGAGTGTGCAAGGCTTATGGGCCCAATCCTCTCCACTGATAGGATCTGTTTAATCCTCAATATTTAAAATTGGGGGATTTCGCATAAAAGTCTTGATTTCCAGCTTTTCCTGAAACAAGAATGGGAATGAGGAGGAGGAGGAGGAGACTGACATTTTGCTATGACAGGAACTTGCTGGAACTGCCTGGGGGCTGTTCCACTGGGAAGGATGTGCGTACTCCATTTTGCCACAGTCTCCACACAGCCCAATTGCCTCATTTACCTTCCTGGGCTGGTGGCTGAAAACCATGTGGGGTGGCAACTCTGCTTTTAAATGCTAATAATAATTAAAACAATGATATGAATAATGACCATATCAGTAATGATCAGTTATTTAATGCTACTACAAGCCAGATGTTGTGCTAGTAATATTACACACAAATCAGCTCTAATTCTCACAGAAACAATGGTTTTCTATTCCTGTATTAGAGAGAAGGAAACCAAGGGACAAGGAAGGATTTTAGACCCCCACATTCCTTTCCATATATGTATTAGACTATTGCCACTGTACATTTTGCTGGCTATCTATTACATATTTTGTATTTATTTGCCTTTATTCTCATTAGAGACTCAGATAAAAATGAGTAGTGCTCCATTCCCTTTCAACACAAGCAACAACCTGGCTCTGTTTGCAGCACCTACCTTGCAACCCACGTGGTGCTCACCTCCCCTCTGCTACAATTCAAGGTTCTGAGCAAGATCCTTCCAGCCCTCCCATCCTGCCTAGGAGATAATGGAATTTCTGTTTAGCTACCAAGACTTGTTTTCTAAACTACAAGTGTGTGTGGCTTTCCACTGTTTGGCTAATTCATTAACTCTTTGTTGTATTTCCAATGATCAAGTGCATTTGTGCCAGTGGGGGCGGGGGGGTGGGTGGGAGGCATTTCCATCATATTATTAACAGTAGAAATCCATTTAAGCTGCACTTTCTTGGACTGTGAGGGGTGATCCCTAGGGAGGCTTCAGAGAGAGCCTCAGAAGGCGGCAGATAAGGCTTTCTTTTAAATAAGAAAGTAATCCAAGGGGCTCCTGGGTGGCTCAGTGGGTTAAAGCCTCAGCCTTCGGCTCAGGTCATGATCTCAGAGTCCTAGGATCGAGTCCCAAATCAGGCTCTCTGCTTGGCAGGGATCCTGCTTCCCCCTTTCTCTCTGCCTGCCTCTCTGCCTACTTGTGATCTTTCTCTCTCTCTGTCAAATAAATAAATAAAATCTTTTAGAAAGAAAGAAAGAAAGAAAGAAAGAAAGAAAGAAAGAAAGAAAGAAAGAAAGAAAGAAAGAAAAAAGAAAGAAAAAACAAATGGTATTTGTGACCAGTGAAAAAGTTAAGCTTTGAAGCACAAATGAGAATTGTGGAAAACTCGTATCCACTTCCATGATCTTGACAGCTTTCCAAATTTTTTTAATGAGCATAAAGCAATCCTAAAACCAAAAATCTTTAAACCTTAAATATGGACCATTTATTGTTATTACTTAGTTTTTTTCCTAGGACGTGTATCTGTTTATTTTTTAATTTTAAGATTTTATTTTTTTTAAAGATTTTATTTATTTATTTGACAGAGAGAGAGAGAGATCACAAGTAGGCAGAGAGGCAGGCAGAGAGAGTAGGAAGCAGGCTCCCCGCCGAGCAGAGAGCCCAGTGTGGGGCTGGATCCCAGGTCCCTGAGAGTTGGGTTGCCTGCTCAGCAGGGAGCCTGCTTCCTCCACTCTGCCTGCTTCTCTGCCTACTTGTAATCTCTCTCTCTCTGTGTCAAATAAACAAATAAAAATCTTTAAAAATAAATGAATGAATAAATAAATAAATAAATATGAAAGTAATCCTACTCAATTATTTGAAGCCCCCACCCCTTTCCATAGCAGAGAAAGATCTCTATGGACTCCGCCATCCTAGTGCCCCACGTAACCAAAGACATGTGTTTTTTCTATCTCTATGCTTTTCTTTCCAGGGAAAAAGGAATGTAGGTGAAAGTGAGCCTATTTTTCTCATCTCATTAAACG
This sequence comes from Ailurus styani, assembly GCA_002007465.1. Taxonomy (NCBI): domain Eukaryota; kingdom Metazoa; phylum Chordata; class Mammalia; order Carnivora; family Ailuridae; genus Ailurus; species Ailurus styani. The sequence goes on along the minus strand of LNAC01000064.1, from coordinate 2,744,757 downwards.
AGCTTGGCCCAGGGTGCCTGGCTGGCTCAGTCAGAGGAGCATGAGACTCTTGATCTCAGGGTTCAAGCCCCACATTGGGTGCAGAAATTACTTAAAAACAAAATCTTAAATAAATAAGTTTGGCCAGAAAGTTAGTTTGATCACGTATTGTGAGTTTAAATAAAATAATAACAATCTTTTATATTCTACAAACTTTGTAATTTCTTTTCCTTCCTTCCCTTTTTATTTGTTTCAACCCTAGTGATTTGCTCTTTATTAGTTTTCATTCCTATCAATGTTATCGGTGGTCCTAAAAAGTCAGATACAAGGCTTATTGTTACAGAAAATAGCAGATCCCTCTCACGCCATTTCCTGATTGCTTTTTTCAAATCTCCAAATAACAGTTTGGTGCTATCTGCTATGATTTTTTTTTTTTAGCTTTAGATTTTATTTATCCACTTCCTGCTATGGTAGCTCTTCTTAGCTCTTCTCTCTCTGTCACTCTGTCTCTATCTCTCTCTTACACACACACACACACACACACACACACACACACACACACACACACACACACACTTTCCAACTCTCCCTCCTTCCAAAACAATTGCATCAATCTTGGTTAGATAAGTATTCAGTGCTGAATTCATCAAGATCCAGGAGACAGAAACCATACCATAATTTGTAGAGGGAATGTAAAATATAAGAGTGTCATAAAAGAAAGTATAATATAAAAATTATTAATACAACATAAGGTTACCTTATAGGAGAAAGAGAACTCTAAAGAAAACCCTAGGGATGAATGAGGCTATTCAAGGAAGGAACACCCCTCCCTGGCGCTGGGCTGGGAGAGAAGGGTATGGAGGGGCTCCAGGACACAGCCCGTCAACGGTTGCTGGACAAGCAGAAGATACTGTCCCAGGGTGCAAGTGGGCAGAAGATCATGACCAGAACTAACAAGCGGAAAACACCTCTCTGGAGGGCTGGAAATCCACTCACAGGAGGGCTGTGGAAACTCGACGGGAGTCTATCCATGAGAGACTGCTGAAACTTACTGGAGGCCAAGGCCACTGGATGTCTCCCCCAAGCCACCCATTGCTCACAACCAAATAGTAGGAGCAAGAGGAAGAGAAACAGAAGACAGGAGAACTGGGAAAAGAAGCCCTTTCCTCCTGCACTGTCCCTCCAGGACCTCCTGCCAACAAACCTCTGAGGTCATGCCAACCACAAAAGAGAAATAGTTAAAGGACCCAGATCCATTTTCACAGGTGAGGCAAATGACGTTTGAATTTGGAGCCAAAAGGCAATAAATTGCCAAGTGGCACAATAAATTGCCAAGTGTTTATCTTCGATGACTGTAAAAATCATATTGACAGTTGAGCCATGTCCTATACGGTAATCACTTCTTCTTCCCTCCTTGACTTTCTGGTTTCTCTTGCATTAATAATTGACTCGGTTGCTTTTGTCTCTTTAATTATCATTAATTCCCAAACTCTCCCCTAGTAATTTAAATCTGCCCTCCCACTGGGAGCAATAATCTCAGTCCTAGTTCTGGCAACCTTTGGTTCTGGGACCACAGTTGGGGGAGGGAGACATGGAAGCAGAGATGGGTGTTACTATTTGAGAAAGTTCATACATCTTCAGCAGGATTCCCCACAATGGCTGTGGGGCCAGATTCTAGAGGCCATTGACTCTTGTCAACAGCTCCTTTTTTCTCCCCAAAGGTAGTCTCACAAATACTGTCCCCTCTTCTTCATCAACCCACTTCCCTCCTGGCTTCTTGGCATCACATTTATTAATCAAACACAGCTATAAATACGGCGGATAAGCATGAACAGTGGGGCAACACACTGTCTCAGAGACAAGGAGAGGAACAAATGTGACAAATTCAGACCCACACCATCAACCTCTGGCTTCTTAAAAAGGTCCCCAAACCTTTCTGGAATTTCTACAACAGGCCTTTTCTTTGTACTAAACTCTTAGCATCCTTAAGAACTATCATTCTAGATAAATAAGCCATGTCTTGTTCCGCTGTATTGCTTTTCTCTTATAACCACTAGTATCATATCTGAAATGTATTTCTCACAACAAATGTGTACAATTTCAGCTACCTCTCATAGAAAACACATGTAATTTTAACCAAAGCAAAAAACTCCATAGCTAGGCTGGCTCTCATCACCACTTAGAATCTCATTTCTATAGTGACATGATTCCTGAGTTTTGAACAACTGATTTAAAACCAAATCTTTCAATTTCAACACAGTTGTGGATCAGAAACTATTCATTTTCAAGGTTTTATCATGAAACAGTAAAAATTCTTTTACAGTAATAATTAAAATGTATCATGTACTACTATCACATCTGATATACAACATATAAATTCATGTATTCACGCAGCACATTTGTACTATGTCTCGAGTTACTTGCATCACAAATATTCATTTTTTGCCATGCACACTTTTTAGTACCCCATACACAGGGCAAAGACACATAGTGGGGCATACCAAAGACTTTGGATTAAATGGAAACTTTAATTCACTTGAGTATTTATTTACTTATTTATTTTAACGATTTTATTTATTTATTTGGCAGAGAGAGACACAGAGAGAGGGGGAACACCAGCAGGGGGAGTGGGAGAGGGAGAAGCAGGCTTTCCCGCAGAGCAGGGAGCCCGATGCGGGGCTCGATCCCAGGACCCTGGGATCATGACCTGAGCCGAAGGCAGACACTTAACGATTGAGCCACCCAGGCGTCCCCAGTTGAATATTTAATCATTAAGATCATTTTATGCTGTACTTGTTATTATATTATTACATACAGAGTTGTTGTTTTATAATCATTATTAATGTGTAATATACCAGTACTGCGTGTGGCTATTTTTCACTGAGTCTGTGTCACAACACTGAGAACATTTGCAAGCTTTGCCCCAGCCCTTCACTCCCAGGCACAGACATCTCATGCTGGCCTTGCGCAGGACCCTGAGGGACCCTAACAGATGAAGCCAAATGTTCTAAAGTCCAAATATCTAAATAGGTTTCATCCACAGATAGGGTTTTTTTTTTTTCCTACTGGTTTCAAAGATCAAATAACTCTGGGATTCAAAGGAATGTAAAAGGGGGAAGTACACATCCAGATGAGCTAACCGTAAGTTACTATACACGGAATGCTGTTCAAGCCTGAAATATTAAGGAAACTCATTGTTTTTTTTTAAAAGTTGGCTTTCGTTGTTGGTCTTTTACTGAATGAATGGATTTTCCAGAGAGACAAAAAATAGTTTTCTACAACTAGCCCAGAAAGGGGAGGAGGAACACAAGTTTCAACAGGCCAATGTTTGGATGATGGCAAATCCAGAACTCCAGTCTCTGGTTAAAGGCTTCTGTGATGATTCTGAAGCTGTATTTAAAGGATAAAGTGTTAACCAAAGTAGTTTAGGTGGGCAAAAAACAGAGTCAGACCTTACCCCAAATTAGATTCCAGAATGATCAAAATTTGAATGTAAAATAAGGCAAATCTAGAAAATTTAAGAAGAAAGTGTACATAACAGGCTAACGAACCTCTCGTGAGAGAGGTCTTGCTGAGCTAAACATATCACTGAAGCCAAAGAGCAGCGAGAATATGATGAATAGATTTGACCACAGGAAAATCCAAAGTCTTCCTGCTATGGCCTGAATGTTTGTGTTGCCACAAAAGTCATGTACTGAAACCCTAACTCTCAATGTGATTGTATTTGGAGATGGGGTTTTTGGGAGGTAGTTAGGTTGGATGAGGCCATGATGGAATTAGTCCCTTATAAGAAGAAACACCAGAGGAGCACCTGGGTGGCTCAGTAGATAAGGCGTCTGCCCTCGGCTCAGGTCATGATCCCAGAGTCCTGGGATCGAGTCCCTCATCAGGCTCCTTGCTTAACCGGCAGCCTGCTTTTCCCTCCACCTACCACTCCCCCTGCTTGGGCTTGCTCTCTCTCTCTAGCAAATAGGTAAATAAAACCTTTTTTAAAAAAAAGAAGAAGGAGAGAAGAAGAAGAAATGATATCAAAGAACTTGCTCTCTCCCTGCCCTGTGAGGAAACAGCAAGAAAGTAGCTGTCTGCAAACCAGGAAGAAAGCTGTGGCAGGAAACTGACCATCTTGGCACCTGACCTTGGACTTCTGACCTCCAAAGCAATAAGAAAATAGATTTCTTTGGTAAGGCACCCAGTCTATGTTTTCCATGATGGCAGCCTGAGCAGACTCACACACAGCCTAAGGAAAGTTTAAAAACCAGAAATATGGGGGGGAAATTTGCAACCTATGTAATAGGAAACGTGTTTATACTCTAAAATATATAATTTTTTTTACAAATCAGCTAGAAAAATACAAATATCCTAATAGCGAATGAGCAGAGGACATGGAGACAATTTATGAAAGAACTATAAATTGTCTATCAACAAAAGAGAACATGTCCTGTATCAGCACTGTGATATGCAGAACAAGGACCCCCAAGAAGATGTCACATCCTAATCCCCAGAACCTGTGAGTATGTTACCTTAAATAGCAAAAGGGATTTTGCAGAAGTGATTAGGTTAAGGACTTTGAGATGGGGAGATTATCCTGGGTTATGTGGGTGGGCCCAAAGTCATGGCAAGGGTCCTTATAAGTGGAAGAGGGATGGTTTTGAAGATGGAGGAAGGGGCCACAAGCCAAGGAATGCAGGTGGCTTCTAGAAGCTGGATAAGGCAAGGAAATAGACTCCTTGCTGGAGCACCCAGAAAGGAATGCAGCCCTGTGGCATGTTGATTTTAGCCCAGTGAGACCCATGTTGGCCTTCTGAGTTCCAGACTTGTAACATAATAAATCTGTGTCCTTGTAAGCTAACGAGTTTGTGGTACCTCGTTACAACAGCAACAAGAAACGAATACAACTCCTCATCAAAGAAATAGAAGTTAAAAGAGTGATATTTTTGCCTTTAGATCAGTATAAATGAAAAGTGTCAGCCTGGGGGAATATAGGCACACAGATGCTTTTTGTGGGAATCAGTATGTGTCAGATCTTTAAACATGCATACTCTTTGACCGAACAATTTTATTTTTCTTTGACTGTATCCTGATGCACTGGGTTTCCAGCGACATTTAGTGGTGGATCTCTTTGTTCACAGCAAATAGAGTAGAGAGAAGTGAACCTGTGATTGCAGGAGCAGGGTTGGGGGCTGATGGTTGGCCTTTACCTCACCCCTGCAGGAACCCCTCAGGCATTCCTATGGGCTCCGTAGAACACATTTTGAGAACCACTGTGCTGGGGAAATAACTATACAAGCAAACCAAGGACCCCAATGCACAAGGATGTTTATCACAACACTGCTCATAACTGCAAGAAATTAGAAACCACCTACACGACCCTCAAAAAAGGGACTAACTTGGGCGCCTGGGTGGCTCAGTGGGTTAAAGCCTCTGCCTTCGGCTCAGGTCATGATCTCAGGGTCCTGGGATCGAGGCCCGCATCGGGCTTTCTGCTCAGCAGGGAGCCTGCTTCCTCCTCTGTCTCTGCCTGCCTCTCTGCCTACTTGTGATCTGATCTCTCTCTGTATGTGTCAAATAAATAAATAAAATCTTTAAAAAAAAAAAGAAAAGGGACTAACTTATTAGAGTTTATAAATAGTATATAATACTACAACACCTGTTTAAAATGATGAGACATACCCATATTAAATGTAAAGAGTTGTAAAGAGTTGTGATATGTTGAGTGGGAAAATGAGCTACAGGATATTTTTGCATGCTACGAGTCATCTCTTAAATACATATACAGACATGTATAGGAAAGATGTACAAAGGACATAAAAAGATGTTCAAATTCACTAATCACTAGGGAAAAGCAAATCAAAACCACAAAGAGATCACTTTAACCTGTTAGAATGGCTAAAATAAAAACCACAAGAAGCAATAAGTGCTGGCAAGGATATAGAGAAAAAGGAAGCTTCCTGCACTGTTGGTGGGAATGCAAAGTGGTACAACCTCTGTGGAAAGCAGTATGGAGGTTCTGCAAGAAATTAAAAAGAGAATTACCAGATGGTCCAGGACTTCCACAACTGGGTAATTACCCAAGGAACATAAAAGCACCAATTCGAAAAGATATATGCACCCTTATGTTTTCTGCAGCATTATTTACAAGAGCCAAATAATGGAAGCAACCCAAATGTCCACCGACTGATGAATGGATAAAAAAGGAGAAGGAAAAGGAGGAGGAGCAGAAGAGGAAGAAGAAGAAGAAGAAAGAAGAAGAAGGAGGAGAAGAAGAAGAAGAAGGAGAAGGAGAAGAAATAGTAGTAGTAGTAGTAGTAGTAGTAGTATGTGATGGAATATTACCCGGCCATTAAAAAAAAATGAAATCTTGGGGCGCCTGGGTGGCTCAGTGGGTTAAAGCCTCTGCTTTCGGCCCAGGTCATGATCTCAGGGTCCTGGGATCGAGGCCCGCATCGGGCTCTCTGCTCAGCAGGGAGCCTGCTTCCCCCTCTCTCTCTCTGCCTGCCTCTCTGCCTCCTTGTGATCTCTCTCCCGCTGTGAAATAAATAAATAAAATCTTAAAAAAAAAAATGAAATCTTGCCATTAGCAACAACATGGATGGAGCTAAAGAGTATAATGCTAAGTGAAATAAGTCTGCCAGAGAAAAATAAATACCATATGATTTCACTTCTGTGGAATTTAAGAAACAAATGGACAAACAAAACAAATAGCCTCTTAACTAAAGAGATATTATGACGAGCAGTGAGTAATATTGTTGAGTCACTACACTGTACACCTGAAACTAGTATAACACTACACATTAATTATATAGGAATTTTAAAAATTTAGAGTAAAATTTTTTTTAAAAAGTAGAAATGATAATTAAAAAAACAAGTAACCAGAAAAAGAAGGAAGAAAAGAAAAAAAAATGTATGAAAAGATCTAGATCAAACATTAATAGTGGCCCTCTCTTTTATAATCAGAAAAAACTCTGGTTATATATTGAATAATAGTGAGCAACAAAATGAATGAGTGGCTAGAATGTGTGTGAGAGAGAGAGAAAGAAGAGGAGAGACGGAGAAAGTCGGGGGGGGACTTTCAAACAGATGTTTGAAACAGATGTTCAAACAGATACAAACAGATGTTTTATGTGATGAGGTTTGAATGAAGTGAAGCCACTGATATTTGATGACTTCCATTTGCCCCACTAACTAACTCCATTTTCTCCCTTTTCCTTTCTATTCCGTGCCTTGGGGAGGCTGACCCACGTGGATGCCATTGATGACTTCCTTGCCTCTTGGCCTCCACCTGGGCTTCCAAATGGAAGCACAATAGCAAAGATTAGAGAGCAGGAGCATGAGATTGGGGTATATTCCCTGTATAAATGCCAATGGTATCCTGCAGGCTGCAGAATGTGTCCTTCTAGCAAATTCCACAGCTCCTGTTTGGAGGCCCTGTCCATACAGTCATCATCCCCTCTGTCTCCCCCATGAATCCCCATCAAGTGTTGTGGTAAAGTTTCCCACTTTGGTTAGCCCCAGGGTACTGTAGGATCCCTGATCTGTTTCTGGGAATTCTACCCATAACTTTGTAAATTACTCATTTTGAGTGTACCATCTGTTTCCAGCTGGGATCCTGACTAATACACTGTGTGTGTGTGTGTGTGTGTGTTTAAGCTACTATGAAGAGAAACCGTTTTCTCCCAAATATCCTACTGTCATAGCTAAAAGTCCTATTTTGTTCTATAAATACGCAGCTAGTATGTAACACACATCTCAGTCCACAAATGCAGGTACAAAGAAATAATAATTTTGTCATTTTCTATAGCTCGATTTAATTTCTCTTGTGCATCTCCATTCCACGGCGGGGTGGGGGGGCGCAAAACAGAGGGTCACCCAGCGTGGGACTTACTCCTCCACCCGTCTCCCCAGTTTCATATCTTACTAATGGGGAGCTTTCCCGGTATTGAGGCACTGGTGGGGGGACATCACTCGGCCACGTGGACAATTCCCGGGACACCCCATGCCCACTCTGTTCTCAGGCAGCAGTTCGAGGGGTTTGGTGCACCCTTCTACTTCTATGCTATCCGTACATTTCCATGCTATTTTCGTGTGATTCTGGGGTGTAGGAGACTCAGGGGGGCTACCTAAGCCCCCTCCTTTGGGTCACGTGTACAGCCACTTTTTCTCTAGGTCTTGCCACTTCCTCAGGGCCCCTCAGGGAAGCATGACACAAGTCCCATTTGCCGCTGTCACCCCAACATTCCACAGCGTGTCTCAGAGTCTCCCCGGGTCTCCACCTAAGGTCTCTCAGAGACCCGCCAATACCCACCCTGAAATGGTTTTCCTTGCAGGCTATTTCCCCTCCAACCAGGGAAACTTAGTCTCCAGTCCAGATTGTGCGGAAACTTTTTCATTATGTATTCTCATAAATACTTCGTTTAATAGTTATTCCTGCTACAGATGTTCACGTGTAAGGCTAATTTGATAATAATGATGAAGTTGGTGCAAAACTGAATCCCTTCAAAAGAAGCTCAGCGTTGTGACAGGTGAGTGTGTCGAGGATGTGAGAGTCACTGTATCCTAATTTTCCCTTTCACACTCTCCACAATCATGTGCATTTAGCCCTTTGGAGAGAACAGGTTTCAAGTACGTGTACACTTCTTATGAAAGACAATACTGTACTTTTACAAGGGAAAATCCTGTACGTTCCTTTTCTTTCAAAGTCTCTTCAGGCGAGGCCTTCCAATTTGGGTATGTACAAAAGCCTCACAAATTAGGACTTAAGTCACTTATTTGGAGACAATGGGCTAGGGCTGCAGATATGATTTTCTGCCACTAGATGTCTCTGGGTCTTAAAGTAGCACGGCAATGAGGTTTGTGTCTATTTATACACACATCACCTACCTCCCAGTTACCGAGTTTCATAATCCTCTTATGTAATGCTGGGTCGTCAGTTACAGTTATCATCAGTTGGGAAACTGCGGGAGGCGGGGTGATGGGGGGGGGGTGTCCCAAGGGCTCTCTGCCCCCAAGACAGAGCCGGCAGTATGGAGAGAAGGGTCTGTTCCAGTGTGATCACACGGAACCCCCAATTCCAAAATGTGCCCATGCACTGGGCAGTGAACGCCTGGGCAGGGGAAACAAAGAGCTGCCTGTGGCATGTGACCAGCTGGAGGCAGAGACCAAATCGTCCTCTTTCTTACGGTTTGGAACCAGCAGAGGAGCTAGTGGGCTGAGTAATAGCTCAGCCCCGCGGTCTCTCCCCTGGCTGCAGGCACCACTGCAAACCCTCACGCCCGCCACACCTGCCCTCCCCCCACCACTCCGCTTCCCATCAGGGAACCCGGCAGCCAGCAAATGCCACAGAATTCTCCCCAGACCCCTACACACGTCATCAGGGCATCTCATCGGTCTGTTTTCTACGGCGATTTCCTGTACGTGTCTGCCTGCCAGCCCAGACAGGCATTACCGGAGGGCACGGAGCCCTCCGTTCATCCTTGCAGCCCCTAGGCACCGTGCCTGGTGCTTTCTACAGTATACAGTAGGCGTATAGTGAAGTCTGCTGCAGCCCCTGTATGCTCATGGGGGGTGTGAGAAGGCTGATGAAATTATGCATCACTGATGAGATCCTGAATCTTAAAAAAAAAAAAAGAGCTCAAATCCTCCAATAACAGAAATCACCTTTAATGTATGTCTCCCCTGCCCCCTCCCCTTGGTTATTTGGGGTCTGATTTGGGCAGCTCCTTAAAGCCTATCATTTCAGTGCAAGAGCTATCTGTATGCACTCTACAGTAAGACTGTCTGGGGTAAACCTGAACCCCAATATTTATCAGTTCTGCAACCTTGTGGCACAAGATGGGCAATCTCTAGCTCGGTCATGGACAATCGCAGTATTCGTTTCAGAGATTTGTTGTGGAGATTCAATAAGTTCCTTCTCATTGCGTGCTTAGCACAGCTCCTGGCACAGAGAGTAGTTGCTCAAGAGTGGTTAAAAGCTGGCGACCAGAGTGAGAATGCCTCCAGTTCAGACCCTTCTCTGTTTAACTCAGACAAGTTACATAAACCCTCCAGGCCTCAGTTTCCTAGTCTGTAAAGTGGGGATAATGCTACTTAGTTCATAAGGGGAATAAATGACATAGGAAGCTCCCAAACCACATTAGCTCCAATTGTCATCACACTTCGGCCCGTACAACATGAGGCAGACGGCCTGTGGACAGAGGGGTCAAGAAAGAGGGCACCAGTTGCTACACTACAGTCACCATATGGGCAACCCCTCGCTTTTCTTTTACTCTGTGGTTTTGCATAATTTTGTAAAACATGTTTATATTATTATTTTACTTGGATCCTAACACCCTTCAGCTCATTCCACCCTTCCAGCTCATTTTAATCCAGAGGATGCTGGTGATTCCTGAAATATATGCTTCCAGGCTAGTCACACATCAGATGACAAGGGAAAGCCAAGAATGCAGAGAGCTGGGCAGAGGGAAGGAGGTGAGGAAGGAGATGTGGGGAGTTGTGAACTTTATCTCTGCCAGTGGTTCCTACCCTGTTCCGGTTGGTAGCCTTGTTCGTGGCTCTTTCGAAAGTGCAACAGAAGCTGGGAAGACTCACCCAGAAAATTGTACACGAATGCAACATTTTCACATCATTTGCATGGGGTCAGCTTGAGATCTGCGAGTGATAATGTAGCATCTCTTCCAAATTAATTTCTTAACAAATACTTGTTTAATACTTATTACCCGTGGCAGAAGAAAATGAATTTTATATTCATAAAATTCATGTTCCTCTTTGTGTTTGAGATTAGAATTTACTTGCAGTTTTGTGAACTTCTCGAACCCATTTAAAACTTAAATAAATGACATTAAATAAATGACAGATTGCTGGTAGTCAGCACAAGTCCATGAAATATTCCACTGACTGCAAGCATCGAACAGTGTCCACTGGCTGGGCATGATGCAGAAACACTCAACAGAAAGGACCCCGGTCAAGGAAGCTGTCTTTCTTTGCTTGAGGCTGAGAGCAAGGGCATTTCAAGTGTTTGCCCTCAGACACCTTAGTTAGCAGGCGCCATCTTTCTGGCTTGTTCTCCTGTGGTTTGGGGGACACCTTATTGATGGAGACCTCAGCACCTGCTGACCTATCCTTTAATCCGTGCTCAGGTTCAAGGCCCACGTGAAGACCCATGGGCTGGACAGTCAGGTTTAAACACCACGGAGGTGATTAGGAGCTCTTCCTATATGCAAATGTCTCATTCCTCACCTGAAGTTCCCCCTCACGGGAAGAGGGACCAGGGAGGGGAGAGAGAAACAGGAAAATTGTCACTCTCCCGGCAAGCCAAGGACAGAGAATTCATTACGTCTCCATGGAGGCCTTGAGGAGGGGACTCAATCCTAGTGGGGCTGCAGCTCGAACATCCTCGACCACAGGCCTGAGCCACTCCCCTCTGCTGGTCTGGGCACGAGTCTCTGGTTTAAGCCCCAGGTCGGGGCACAAGCTGCACAGAGCCGAGGGCGAACCTGCCGGGGGCTGCTGAGGAGCGCACTCGGTCAGGTGGCCGCCGTGCATGGGAGGCAGCTGGTAGACCTCGGGCCAGGCTGCGGAGGCTGGCCGAGGGGTAGGTTGGCTGAGAGGGCCGTGGGGGAGTTTTCGAGTCGGCTTTCAGGGCCAGGAATCCACGGGTCCAACGTTATCAAGATTTGGTTCATCCCCCAAACACAGGGTGGTGCTTGTCAGCAAGTTCACGCCACAGTGAACACTTTGTGAGGCCAGCAGCATCTGCAGTCGGAGGGCCAGGGCCTCCCGGGCTGTCGGGCTACGGTGTCCAGGTGGTTTTGCTGATACTGACCGACTCGCGGGTGGCAGCAGCGATGCGCCCGCATTGGGCCCGTGACGCGCCTCAGCGAGGGAGGCGAGGCTCAGTAAATTGGTGGCTCTCGAAGTGGGGCCCTCCCAGCAGCTGCATCATCAGGGAACTTGTAAGGGATGCACGTTCTCGGGTCCACCCAGGGCGCCCAGTCAGAAGCTCTGGGGTACAGGCCGGGGCACTCATCCTTCAGGAGGATTCTGATGCGTGCCCAAGTTTGAGAATCACCGAGATGGGCCCCGCAGTCACGTCCTAGCCTGCCCTCTCCAAGCGCCATGGGGGCTCTCTGGGGCAGGCAAGGATCTAGTTGTGCAAGATTCCCTCCCCCCAATCCCGTACCCACCCCAGGTTTCACTCTTGGGGATCAGTGAAGGCCAAAGGCTTTGTCTGTTTGCCCTGCCCTGCCCCCAGCAGCTGCGGGCGGTGGGACCCAGGAGAGCAGGTGGGAAGGCTGCGTGCCTGAGGCATGAGCTGCTCCTGGCTTCTGGAAGGTGCTGAGGAGGGTGACCGCACACTCACCCAGGTCCTCGGGGAAGACACGGCTGAGGGGCTTGTGAGCAGGGGCGCGGGGTTACAGAGACTGGGGGATAAACCTGCTTCCCTCGCCGTTTCTGGGGGCCCAGTTACTCCAAGGCGAAAGCGACAGGGAAGCTGGCCTGGCATTTCTGTGACATCCTGGCGGTTGAGGTCGAGGTAGGACTAAGGCTCATTGCTGAAGACCTCAGGCTTTGCCTTAGACACGAAGTGCCCTGTGCTCCAGGGGAACAGGACTGGGGACAAAGCGAGACGCCGAGGCACTCTCTCAGGCTCCACCCAGCTGAGGGGACTCAGTGCCCAGGAGCGCAGAGCCTGCAGAGAGGCAGGAGGAGCACAGAGGGAGCCCCCACACCTCCTCCAGAGGGCCCGCCTCATCCCCCTGAGGGCAGGACCTACAGTCGGAATGCCACAGCAGAGGAATCAAATGAGTTCAGAAGGCACATTCTCTGAGGTGTTTGTCTTTATCTTGAACCTCCATTTACTGGAATAGATTCCTTAGCAGCATTGCCACTGGGAGAGTCCAAACTAAAAACACAACCAAATAAACAGGTCCCAAAATAAAGTTCTACAGCTCACCAGTTTTCACTTCTTAATACACATTTGGCGAGCGGGCAATACTGTCTTTGCACCGTGGAACGGTGGAGCATAGAAGCCCTGGAGTCAGACTACCTGGGTTTAAAGCCCAATTCTACCATTTACCAGCTGTGTGACCTAAGGCAGTTTACTTAACCTCTCTGTTCTGTTTCTCCCTCTCTAAAATAGGATTATTAATAACAGCTACCTCACAGGGGCATTACAAAAATGAAATGAGTAAATATTCACAAGATGCTTAGAAAAGTCGTTAGCTCATAGCTACGTGTGTGTTATCTGAGTGTTAAGTAGACTATACGAGTTTTAAAAAACATTTTGAAGGAAGCTGTGTGGCCTTCTAAAGCGTCCGCATGGATAGGCTGAACTGTAGTTCCCAGAATTTCCTTCGCTGTGTATTTTGGTTAGAATAGGACACAAGAGAGGTTCTTAAGCCGAGACCTGGGGGTGGAAGTGAATCGGCAACCAATTTGCAGCTTGAATTATCTGCTGACTCCTCTCCTTGTGTGAGCAGCGGCCCAGGCTGTACCCACCACTCTACCTTCCCCTCCACCCTCCTTCAGCTGCTCGGACTCCCAGGCCAGGTGTGTGTGTGTGTGTGTGTGTGTGTGTGTGGCCCCATGACCAAAGGCAGACCCGCACACCACACCACGGAGGGCAGAGGCAGGAATCTGCACAGCTTCCACTCCGTCCCCGTGGGGCCCAGCTCGTGCTGTGGCTCCCCATGTCCTCGCTCTTCCTGACGGCCCGCCCTCTGGACTTCAGGCTGATCAATAAGAGTTCCAAAAATAGTGAGCACGGAAAATAGGGTAGAAAGTGATCACATGAACGGAAAGTAATTCTCTCAAGCTGAGGAACATAAATCCTCAGGGTGAATTATTTATACTATGCCGAGGACCCTTGCTAATGGATAAGCACCCAAAAGTGCAGAAAGGGGAAGAAAGGGACAACTCAGAGAAGGGCAGTTCTCAAAAGCAACAAACGTCCAAAGGGATACACGAACTCAGCAGAGAAGTGCAAATTAATCTAACTGATACCTACCAGCCTGGAAGAAATGAAGACCCCCCCCCAGGGGATGCCTGAAACCAGGACAAGTAGGGAACCCTACCTCCGCCATGTCTCCTCTTACACGATGGTACCTAGGACACAGTTTGATTTATGAATTAGGCACAGAAAGAGAGCCACGGCCATCACTGCCCATACACTACAACAACTGCAACAATGTACTGTAATAGGAGCTGTGAGTGTGGTCTCTCAAAGGAGCTCAGCCTTCCGTACTCACCTTCTTGGGACGATGTGAGACCATAAAATGCCTAGGTGAGGAGATGTAGTGGCCTGAGTTACGTGGATGCTGTGATGTAGCGTTAGGCCACTGCTGGCCTCCTGACCTCCTGTCCCAAGAGGTACCATCCCGGCTTCAGGGCCCGGGGACCGCGGGTAACCGGGGAAAGGAAGGCGCGGATGGCAGAACGCGGATAATCGGGGGGCCGGTGGGGCTGGAGCGAAGGGAGCTCTCCTGCATGGTCGCTGGAACCGCGAATCGTTCTGGGCATTTGGGCATTTGGGCAAGCGATGTGACAACACCTATTACGATGAAAGATTTGAAGCTTTGACTCTGCGCTTCCACCCCTGGGAATGTACCCCAGCGAAGTGAAACTCCGAGGCTCATGTACAAGGCCTACAGCCTCATCACCGGCGACAGCAGAGGCCGGGGTGGAGAGAGGGGGAAGGCAGGACGACACTTCATCGTCGCAGCCTGGTGAGGCCCTGTCCCCTGCCCCTGGCTTTGGGGAGAGCAGACCCCCCACCTGGCCGGGCACAGCCCCTTCCGCGTCTCGCTGCCTCCCCTCCGACATGGGCTTCTGTCTAGACGTCCGCACTGGAAATGCGAGCTGCTTGCCTTCGCCGCTCTTCCCAGGCCAAAGTTTATTTATTTATTTTTTTAAAGATTTTATTTATTTATTTGACAGAGAGAGATTACAAGTAGGCAGAGAGACAGGCAGAGAAAGGAGGAAGCAGGCTCCCAACTGAGCAGGGAGCCCGATGCGGGTCTCGATCCCAGGACCCTGAGATCATGACCTAAGCCGTTGGCAGAGGTTTTAATCCACTGAGCCACCCAGGTGCCCCCAAAAGTTTATTTTGAAATAAATTGTTCCCTTCGGACAAGGCTTGGATCTCACTGTTCAGTCCTTTTATTCCAGAGCAGGGACAACAGTTCACCTTAACTCAGCCCGGAGCTTCGGTGCTGAGCTCGGTGCCCACTGCCGGCCCCCCTCCCGGACAACTGTCAGCGGAGTCACAATGCCCACCGGCTGCACCGACCCTCTGCGCTGGAGAAAGACAGAGAAGTAAATGAAAATCCTGCCGGGAGCCAGCCTCTGGTCATCTGATCTCACCCAGACTCACTCCCTCACCCGAGTCAAACTAAAGCGCTTCTAGTTCGACTTGCTTCTCAAGAAGAAAAGAAGCTTATTTGATCCCCAAATGAAACCCGTGATTCCGCTAAGAGCTGACTCTGCTTTGTGAGTGTTTCCAGAATCCCTGAGCTTCATTTCACTTGGTATTAGGCAGCCTGTCTCTCTCTCTCTCTCTCTCTCTCTCCTCAGGAAGACAGCCTGGGATCAGGTCCCAAGTGTTCACGATGTGGTCGAGTGTGGTTTTAATGCAGAGTGACAGGACGGCAGGGTCGCCTCCTCTTGCGAGGCTTTCCTGTCCCAGGGGAAGGGGAAGGCCTAGCCTGGAGCCTCCTGTGGCTTCTCAGGCAGGAACCACACTCTGTGCACCTGCTGCGGCTTCCCCTCCCCGCCCCCCAGACCTCTGGTCCAAGCCGCCAAGGTCTTACCCACTGACAGAGCTCCTTTCCTAAGATCTCTCTACAGGAAGGGAAACCCGTGGGGGGAGGGGGCTCTTCATGGAGCACAGCCCAAACTGCAGGCCCTGCACACACCTTTCTAGGGCCGATGGGAGAATCAGACCCCCGAGGTCCCTCGGCTCTGGTTATCTGTGGTTCTCTGCAAGCTGTGCCTTCCTCTGATGAAGCACATCCCTTAATCAACGCCGCATGAATTGTGCCATTCACCCCAATCCCTGGTGCAGGACAGGGGGTGGGGGGGTCAGGAAGGACACACCTTGCTTGGCAGTGCATGGGGTCTGCCGTCCTGACGACGGTCCTGCTAGCAGACTAAGGCTTCGTGGGCTCGCACAGTGATGTCAGTGACACCCAGCGACACATGGGGCACCCGGAGACGCGGCAGACCACCCTGCAGCTTTCTCCTCCTGCGCCTGCTACCCACCGGAAGTCTGAAGGCAGCTCTCATGAGCCCTGATTTATAAAGGGGCAGCCTGGGGCGCCTGGGTGGCTCAGTGGGTTAAAGCCTCTGCCTTCGGCTCAGGTCATGATCTCAGGGTCCTGGGATCGAGGCCCGCATCGGGCTCCCTGCTCAGCGGGGAGCCTGCTTCCCTCCTCTCTCTCTGCCTGCCTCTCTGCCTACTTGTGATCTCTCTCTGTGTGTCAAATAAATAAATAAAGTCTTTAAAAAAATTTTTTTCATAAAGGGGCAGCCTGAGGTACGGAAAGGTTAAGTGACTTTATCCCAGGTCACTGGGCCAGTAAGTGGTAAGACTGGAATTGAAATCTAAAGTTATCTGACTGGAAAGCCTGAGGGCTCTGCTTTAGTCCCCTGGGCTGCTTTCCTGAACAAATGCGACTGGAGAAGGACCAGGGACAATCGACAGCTTTTAAGGACTTAAGGGCTGTGTGGAAGGGGAAAAAAAAGAAGCCAAAAGGCGTTTCTTCTCAGAAGTCTGGGAGGAATATGGCCTCTGGGACTAGAAAATGAAGGCGCGAGCGGATGAATGAATGTGCTCCCTGTTCTTACAAATGGAGCCATCCTCCGCCACGCCCTCTCTGGGGCAGCCTGGTGAGGGCGCCCCAAGGAGGGGCGAGAGGCCTGCACACGGAACCCCAAGACCAGCGGCCGGGACTCTGCGAGCTTCGGGCGCCTCCTCTAAGGGGTGGATGAGAAACACACCTCTCGCAACTTTGGAAATCCACAGGACCCTTTTCTCCCTCCAGCCCTGGTCCTTGCATTTTAAAGTCAAAGCTTTGAAAGTTCCTGCTTCTCTACTGGGACTGAAGAATGCCTCCTTAAAATCAGAGGACAAGAATTTGACGCCGTGCTCTTGAAGTATCTGCCCTCTCTCCCCCGACCTCTGCTGGGTCCCTGGTATAAGGTTCCTGGGATAAGGAAGCCCTGGTATAAGGAAGCCATGCCAGGAGATAACAATTCCTGGCCCCTCAAATCTTATCCCTCTATATAGCCGTGCCCTGAGGGAAGGCACTGGGGGAAGGCAGGATCCAGAGAAGGACAACTTGCTATGCAAGGATGTGGCTCAGGTCAAGGCTAGCCATGATTTTGAGGAGCGTGAACCGCACCCCATTTGAGTCAAGTGGTTGGCATCTTGTACTTCCAACAGTCAGTCATGGACTGTAGGACCCCCTGGAGGGTGCCACTTCCTGGTGATGAGGTGCCCATTGGCTGAGGGCGGCCGCCGTGTGCCATTTGCAACCAACGTGCGTAGTTACTCCCCAGGCAAGGGGATGTGCACAGGGCTGTAAGACTAGCCCCGTCTTATGCAAAACAAATGTTCCATAAATATCTCTGACAGATTGACTCCTTCTATTGTTCCCGTCTATAAAAGAGAACACTACTGTAAAAGATACCACCGTGGGAGTTCTCTCGCTAGTCCTCATAAGGCATTTTACAGACCTACATTGCTGAAGGAACACCAGACTCCCTCTGTAAACTGGGACACAGATGGCCCAGAGAGCCCGTGCCTCCCTACACGCGGCGGTGAGTATGGACGTGGGGGTACAGGGAGAGAAAATGGGCCACGTGGAACCACTGAGAGACGGGAGGCAAAGTTACAGCCCGAGCACCACAACCCTTCTTGAATAAGTGCAATTTTGGCGTTTCATCTGGAGTATGAGTCATTTCCCACTTTCCTCCCCTCAGCCTCCCCCAAGTCCAAGTTAACCAAAAAGGACCTCCAGATGGCTCACCCACGATCGGGTCTCCTCTGATTGTTCCAGCAGGATTAATTAGTCACCGGCGTGAGTACCAAGACCAAATCCAGAGGCAATATGGCAGAAAAGGAGGGGGGGGGAGGGACTCGCCTGCGGAGGAGGGGGCCACAGAAGGGCCTGTGGCGGACACAGATGGTGTGCCGTTCAGGAGCTCTTCCAAGAAATGCCAACGGAGGCTGGACCAGGTGTGGTGCACAGTCCAGCCCGATGATTCATGCTCCGGGCCGCACTGAACCACCTGGGAGCTTTCAACAGGCTGCAGCCCAGGCCCTGCCTGAGACACGGATGGGAGTGCTGCGCCGGAGCCTGACTTCCACATTTCTTTTTTTACCACTCCCTGGATGATTTCAGTGTGCACGGAGTTTGAAGAATGCTGTTGGAGGGTCTGTTTTTACAAGCTGCAGTCAAGACTGATGGCTTAGTACTTCTTATCTATCTGCTCAGTCCTGCCTTTGATGCGACAGAGAAACCAAAGGAATGTGAACCTGGAAGGAACGAAGGGTCTGGGAAGTCAGATGGTGTGGGTCCGACTCTGCCACTTCCCAGCTGTGTGACTTTGGGGAAGTCACTTAGGTCCCTTGGCTCTCAGTTTCCACAGCTCGAAAGAGCTCGGGAAAGGGCCCGGAGAAACAAAAATGAGAAAACCTGGGGTTTACGCCTTCCTCAGCTCTTAAACCATCTGAGGTCTCATCAAGAACAATGAACTATTTCCAGAATTTTCCTTCCTGTTGGAGCAGTGACATGCGTTTCTAAAGCTAACTCCATGGCTCTGGTTCTCCTACCTCTGCCTCTTTGCTCATGTTCTGATCCCCTCCTCATGGAAACTTCCCCCTCCCAACCACCGCCTATCCCTTAAATTCCAAGGCAATTCCCTCCTCCCCTTAAACCGCTGTTGGGGATTCATTCTGAGCCCACCTACTTCTCCCTCATCTTAGTGGCTCATTGTCCCCTCATGGCCACATGTGTTATTTTGTCCTCTACACTGACTCCTTGAGGGTCATAGAACAAGTGTTCTCAGCCTTCTTCTTTTTTTTTTTTTTTAAGATTTTACTTATTTATTTGACAGAGAATGAGAGATTACAATTAGGCAGAGAGGCAGGCAGAGAGAGGAGGAAGCAGGCTCCCTGCTGAGCAGAGAGCCCGATGCGGGACTTGATCCCAGGACCCCGAGATTATGACCTGAGCTGAAGGCAGAGGCTTAACCCACTGAGCCACCCAGGCGCCCCTGTTCTCACCCTTCTATCATACTGTCTACCATCTATGGAGCACGTACAATATGCTGGGCAGTGACTAGGTGCTTTGCTTGTGTCATTTCTAATCCTCGAGGCCAACTGCAACAGAGGCTGTCCACATTGCACAGAGGAAGAAACGGAGGCTCTGAAAGACCACGTGAGCTTATCTGAGGCCCTGGTGTAGGAGTCAGGGCTCGGCCCCGGACCCATCTGGTTCCCAAACCCCTGCTCTCCCTCCATCAGCTAACACTGCCTCTTCAGTAGAACATTTGTCAAATGATGGATTTAAATATCCATGAGGAAACAGAAGTAGTAAGTGTATAAATGACAACCTGAGGGGAAAACAGGGAAATCTCTTGGGTATCTCCTCTGAACAGGAAATAGACACACTGACCTAGGCCCAGCCTGAATGTCTGCTTGAGGTATTTGCCAATGAAGCTTGCAGATTATGTCCAAGCTGACACAGAAATTATAAGTTCCTTGAGGGGGTGGCATTATGAAACAAAAAGAGAACAGGACTAAAATTAAGGGTCCTGGGTTCTAATCCCATACACCTTTGCTATGAACTTGTTATGTGACCTTGAATAAGTCATACAACCTCTCTGGGCTTCCATTTCTCTGAAACTACAGTAGCAGTTTCAGACCTGGTTTCCAGAGGCAGAACTTTTGTGGTGGAGGTGTTTTGGTTGAAGAATGGGATGATAAGGAGACCCATATCCATAGGGACCCCCACTTCTCCTTCCAGAAAATTCCAGAGGTAACCCCAGGAACCCATTTGAAATCCACTGGGCTAGTCTACAGCCATACCACCCTGAACGCACCCGATCTTGTCTGAAATCCACTGGGCTAGAAAGATGTACTAGAAAGGCCTGCGGTCCCATCTCTCACTTGCTCTGGACAACCCCTTTGAGCAGCATTTTCTGCGCTTAGGTGCTTACTGAATACTTTCAGTTGATCAGTGGGAATTGCTCCTGGATACTGTCCACCAGGCACATTTTCCTCCTAAGTGCACTGCTTCTTCCTCCTCCTGACTTCTTGTGTCCTGTCATTGATTAGTTCTGCTTGGCAACTCTGTCTTAATATCCAATCCTCTCTGCCAAGTTCTTTCCTCATAGGATGAGCTGGCCTTGAGGGGAATGATGCACATGTCCACAGGGGATTCTAAAAAGAAGGGACTTCCCAAAGTATGCATTTCTGTGATTTCCATGATCCTTCTCCACCAGAAGCCCTTGGGCCACCTCACTCAGCCTTGAAATGGAAGAGTAATATTTATTCCTTCAGTTAAGCCTGCTCCAGACCCTATTAAAGGAGGAGGAGACAGGGTGTTTCCTAATCGATGATTCCTTTATTAAACTTTCATACCTTGCAAGCTGTTACAGGACCTAAATCAAAACTGGGAGGTTATGGCTACAGGGAGAAATAAAGAGTTGTCTCCAACTCTTCTGTGTCAGTTTGAGTCTTCTCAGAAGCTGATACCAAAATGGGATTAGGGGCGCCTGGGCGGCTCAGTTGGTTAAGCGTCTGCCTTCGGCTCAGGTCCTGATCTCAAGATCCTGGAATCAAGCCCCGCATCAGGCTCCCCGCTCTGCAGGGAGTCTGCTTCTCCCTCTCCCTCTGTCCCTCCCCTCTGCTCATGCTCTCTCTCTCTCAAATAAATACAATCTTTAAAACAAGCAAACAAAATGGGCTTAGATGCGTCTGCAGCATGTTACAGGAAACATCTGTAAAGAATAAAGGGGTGCAATCAGGAGTCAGCGGGGAGAGGCTTCAGGCCACAAGGCAGATCTACCATCTGAGAAAGCACCTGGGAGGGAGGGACACTAGACACAACCACCTCAGAGGACAGGAGGTCTTGGCCGGGCAATGAGCAGCTCCCCAGCAAAGGTTGCCCACCAGGCAGGCATGCCCAACTCCAGAATCTCTGTCACGCGGGTCGCTGGCCGGGAGCAGCCCTGTCAACCTGTGGTCTTGGAGTGAATGCTGTGGCGGAGACAAAGGTGGACAGCTGGAAGCTGTCAGGGACCTAAGCACCCCACGGTCCCCTTGAAAGCCAAAGAGAGAGGAGCACACTTGGCTGCCACACCCACACTCTTGAGTCAATTGATTTCACCCAATGAAATCCCAATGACCCTCCTCCTCCCCAAATCACAGCACCCTTGTCACACATGTTACAAATGCTATGGGAAGATGGCCCATTCTCTGGCTCCAGGTGTAGTCAGAGATGATTCGGTGGCACCCTTGAGGACCTGGAAGTGCCTGATTCTCTCAGAACATTTCCACCTTCACCCAATCTGCTCTTGGACATTTAAGCCACCATGTAGGGTGAAGGCCCTTTTGAAATGCAGGTGTAATGGCAGCATCTCCCACACTGAGGAGCACATTTCAGCTTAAATCCTTTGAAATTCGATGGGACCAGGACAGCAGCTCTGGAAGAAAGCCTAGGAAGGAGACTAGGAAGGTATCGTTTCTCCCTCTTACAGACGGGAAAATTGGGGCTCAGAAAGGCTGAAGTGACTGGCCCAAAGTCAGGTGAGTACATGACAGCGGGCTGGATTAAGAGCAAAGTCCTGGCCCCCTTAACTCACTCAACAAATGTTCCTGAACACCGGTTACATTACGAGCATTAAAAATACATCCACGTCTTGTTGACCAACAACATCTTTGCCTTCGGGGAGCTTATACTGTTGTTGGGAGAGAGAGGCAATAACATACAAACTGATTCATTTCCGACAGGTAAGGGATGAAGAAAAGAGAGCAACGCAACCAGAGGGACCGAGAGATGAGAGAAGTGCCCCAGCAAGGGGCACTGGGCGGCGAGGCTTCTCAGAGAGAAGAGCGCTGTCAATGGAGAGGGCCAGGCCCTGCGGCAGGAACGGGCTGACCCGGGGGTGGTAAAGGGAGGGTGTGGAGACCTAGGGAACAGGGGCAGGAGACAGACCAGAGAATTAGCAGGGGCTTTGTGGGTCCTTGAGTTTGGTTTTTATTCTAATTTCAAGGGGAGCCAATCTATGAGAGTGGCTACAACAGGGCAAATCCTGCCAGCTGTCGTATTTTCAATATGTTTCTGCACTGGGGGTGAGAATGCATCATTTGGGATGCCTCTAGGTGCAAAGATGATCACTAACTTGTTAGGAGGTGAATTACTTCACCCAGGGGACCTGTTCCTGGGGAAAAGGGAAGAGAGGAAGTGCAATACCACCGTCCTTCCTCCACTCTCCACCCTTCCCCCCGCAGAGCGCTCGGGCTCGCTCTCAAAATCATGCTTCTTAACCTTGACTCTCATGGGAATCATTTGGAGCATTAAAAAAAACAAACATACGTGTGTGTGTGTGTGTGTGTGTGTGTGTGTGTGTGTATTTAATTAAGCCTGCTCTTAGCAATTCTGATTTAACTGGTCTGTTTGAGAGACTGAATATACAAATGGACAATAGTCAGACTTTAAATGACAATAAAACTCTGACCTACCACCTGCAGCAACTAGCCCAGGAAACCAAACCACAACCTTTGTAGCAATTGGCCCCAAACACTCAGACCTTAATCAATATTTGCCAGCTTTCCTAATTTTTTCCTAATTTTAGCCCCTACTTCCAACTTAGAATCAACCAGGGAAAGTCAAACATGCATCCCTAAGCAATCACATTGGATGTCCCACTTCTAATTGGCCTACTTCCAGCTTCCCCATTTCCAGAACCCCAATCAGGGCATACCTGAAAGCCTCCCTTTTTTTTCCAATCGTCTGCCTGCCTTTGAGTCTCTACTAAATGCAAGTGATGGTGGTGTTTGATTCTCTTGTAGTGCAAGCTCTGAATAAATAGCTTTTGACCTTATTTGATTATTCTTCACTTATTTCTATAGGATGCAGCTCAGGAATTAGGTATTTTTAAAAGTTCTCTGAGTGGTTCTAATGTACAGCCAAGGTTGTGAACCATGGCTCTAAATAAGTGGTTCTTTTTTTTTTTTTAAAAGACTTATTTATTTATTTGAGAAAGAAAGAGAGAGAGAGAGAGAGTGTGTGTGTGTGTGTGTGTGTGTGTGCACACGCGTGCAGTGGAGAGGGGCAGAGGAAGAGGGAAAGAAAGAATCCTCAGGCAGACTCCCTGGTGAGCACAGAGCCCAATGCAGGACCCTGAGATCATGACCTGAGCTGAAATCAAGAGTCAGATGCTCAACTGACTGAGCTACCCTGGTGTCCCTCTAAATAAAGTGGTTCTTAAAGTTTAGTCACCAGACCAGCAAATCAGCATCACCTGATAACTTGTTACAAATGCAAATCCTATATGGCTTTTATTATTTTCAGGTAATTTCCTTCTATTCTCAGTTTGTTGGGAGTTTTTATCATGAAAGGACATTGAATTCAAATACTTCTGCATCTACTGAGATGATTATGTGATTTTTATCCTTCATTCTGTTAATATGAAGTATATTAATTGATTTTCATATAGAACCATCCTTGCATCCCAGGAATAAATTCCATTTAATCATGGTACATGATCTTTTCAATGTGCTGTTAGATTCACTTTGCTGGTGGGCGCCTGGGTGGCTCAGTTGGTTGGGTGACTGACTTCAGCTCAGGTCATGATCCCAGGGTCCTGGGATTGAGGGAGGTCTGCATTGGGCTCCCTGCTCAACAGGAGGCCTGCTTCTCCCTCTCCCACTCCCACTGCTTGTGTTCCCTCTCTCGCTGTGTTTCTCTCTGTCAAATAAATTGAATCTTGAAAAAAAAAAAGAATAAAATACTTAGGAATGAACTTAACTAAGGAGGTAAAAGACTTCTAGACTGAAAACTACAAAACATTGATGAAAGAAATTGAAGAAGACACAAATAAAAGAAAGACATCCTCTGTTCATGAACTGGAAAACCTAATATTGTTAAAATGCCCATATTGTCCAAAACAATTTACAGATTCAATGCAATCCCTATCAAAATCCCAACGGCATTTTTTACAGAAATAAAAAAAATACTAAAACTCATATGGAGCCCCAAAAGGCCAAGAATAGCCAAAACAATCTTGAGCAAGAAGAACGAATATGAAACTATCACACTTCCTGATTTCAAAATAGGTCATAATGCTACAGTAATCAAAAAAGTATGAACTGGAATAAAGACATATAGATCAATGGAACAGAAAAGAGAAGCCAGAAATCACACACATATAACACATTCCCACACATATACTGTCAACTGATCTTCGAGAAGGTGCCAAGAATACACAATGGGGAAATGATAATTTCATTAACAAAACCATCTTCAACAAAACCAGGGACATGCAAATAAATCCACAATGGGATATTAGCTCATACCTGTTAGGATTCCTATTAGCAAAAAAAAAAAAAAAAAAAAAAGTGGCAGCAAGTGTTGGCCGAAGATGTGAAGAAATTGGAACTCCTCATACTGCTGATGGAATGCAAAACGGTGCAGCTACTATGGGAGACAGCATGGGGAGTCCTCAAAAATTTAAAAACCAAACCACCATATGACCCAGTAAGCCCACTTTTAAGTATTTATCCAAAAGAACTGAAATCAGGATCTCAAAAAGTTATTAATTAGTACTCCAATGTTCATTGCAGCACTATCCACAACAGCCAAGATGTGGACGTCACCTAAAAGTCCACTGAGGGGTGAATGGATAAAGAGTATGCAGTATATACATACAATAAGACATTATTCAGCCTTAAAAAAAGAGAGAGAAGGAAATCCTGCAATTTGTGACAACATGATGAACCTTGAGGACCTTATGCTAACTGAAATCGGCAGTCATAGAAAGACAAATATTGCATGATTCCGCTTACATGAGGTTATGTAAAATAGTCAGTCATAGAACCAGAGAGTAGGATGGTGGTCAGCAGGTGCAGGGAAGAGGAGAAATGGGGAACTGCTCATCCATGGGCATAAAGACTCCACACGCGAGATGGATAAGTCCCAGAGATCTCCGACACAACACTGTGCCTATAATTAACATATAATACTATATTGTACTATGGTAATAAAATAATACTATATTGTACACTTAAAAGTTTAAGAGGGTAGATCTCACCGCATGTTAAGTGTTCTTACAACAATTAAATAAAATAACTAGGAATTTAAAAAATAAAATAAAAAAGAAATGCCATTCCGTAAGCAGTACAGGACCTCCTTCCTCAGACACTCTGGGCGTGAGGCCCAGCTGTTTTTAAAGCCCCCCAGATGATTCTGGTGCATGCTACAGACTGTAAACCACCGCCTAAATAAAGTTTGAACAAATAGTAAATAATACGGGTTGAAGTGTGGCCAGGTTGCCCATGTGCTGTTGTGTTGGGAGAATATTTCCCTTTACCTGTGAATAATAATTTATGGAGCACCTACTGTGTGCTCGGCGCTATTCTAAGTGCCTCACATGCATTAAATTTGATAACAATCCTGTGAGGTAGAAACCATTATTATTCCTAGTCCTAGCAAGATCCAGGCCCGGGGAGCCTGCCATACAGGATCCCCGTTCTGGCTCAAAATCTCGGGGAACATTGAACTCACTGCCTGGCAGTGTCATAAATTCTCATTAATTCAGAAAGTGAAATGTCAAGGATATGGGTTCTGAAAGAGAATACTGATGGAGTGGCACGACCAGGGG
This sequence comes from Ailurus styani, assembly GCA_002007465.1. NCBI lineage: Eukaryota > Metazoa > Chordata > Mammalia > Carnivora > Ailuridae > Ailurus > Ailurus styani. The sequence goes on along the minus strand of LNAC01000064.1, from coordinate 2,718,894 downwards.
GGTGGGGAATTTCTCGGGGGGGCGTGGGAGGTAGAGGTGGGTGGGAAAGGAGAGAAGAGGAAGGGAAGGCGGGGCTAGGAGGCAATGTGGGCCGATCAGGTGCCTGGCAGAAGATACTGAAAGGAGGAAGAGAAACAGCAATGTCAAATGTCACTCCTTGTCAAGTTTTAGGGAGTGCCTGCGGTCAGCCATGAGGTCCTGGTATTCTGGGCTGTGTCGAGCTCCTGACCAGAAAGGAAGCAAGGTCATGCCAGAGCCTCTGGAGAGCTCTGAGGGAAGTCCAGAATGAGGGGGTACAGGTTTGATTCCTCGAGGCCCTCTATCTTTCCCCTTCCTTAACAGTCCCGTCTTGGGGCTACTTCTGAGGGCGTCTCCACCCCTATCCATGTACCCTGTCTATGCAGGGAATGCATAATGGAGATAACTAGCCAAGAACTTTGAGCCACGGACCTTCCTTTTTCCAACATATTCAAGAAATTCTATAAATTGAGCTACAGACAATAGGATTGAGGAAATGCAGAAGACTGTGCCTTGCCCATAGGGAGCTCACAGTCTCATGGGGAGCCAGACATGTAAACAAACAAAAGTCAAGAGGGCAAGTTCCAGAATGGGGCATTCTCAAAGCCTTGAGACCACAGGAAGGACTAATGAAAAGCTTCAGAAGAGAAATAATATATGAATATAGCCTTAAATGGTAAGAGTGTCGGAGACCAACAAGCTGTGGAAGGGGATTCCAGGCAGAAGGAACAGCATGACCTAAGGTGCAGAGTGATGAGAGTGGGGCAAGTGGTAAGGAAACGAATGCTTTCTTGGCTGATGCAAAAGCTGAATGCACAGAAAGAACAGAGGGAAAGTGGAAGAGCTGGTAAGAGAAGTGGGGAGGAAAAGTGGGGTCAGATTAGCTGGGTCTTGGATGGCATGTAAACAGCCACTGAAGTTGGCTTAAGCTACAGAGAAAAATGTGCTATAAAGCAACAGGAAATCTCTCAGAACCCAAAGGCAGGGACACACTGGGGTACCAGGAAAAACACAAACTTGGAAGAAGAAGGTCGGGTTGAGTCCAGCCAGTGTTCACTTTCCATCTTGTCCTCCACATCTCTCTGCAGACAGGAATTGGTGTCCTTCCCTCTCCCTCCAGACACTATCCAGTACAGGTCACAGGACACCTGTCCTGCTCAGCACTCTGTAGAGTGTGTGTGCTACAGACTCAGGCCCAGAGAAAGTGTCCCAATTCCTATTCTTGGGGAGAGAACTCTGACTGGTACAACTTCAGTCATGGGACCACTGCTGGTCCCATCTACTAGGGCTCAGGGGTAAGGTCATGTTTTGCAAATTTGGTACCTGGTAGCCCAGCTCTACATGGAGGAGGAATAGTGCCCAGAGAAAGGGGGATCTGTGGCTCATTTCTGGGTGAATATCCCTGAAATTCTAGACCGTGGCCTCATAAGCCACAAGGAGTTTGTGCTTTATTCTGTAGGCAACTGGAGGGACTAAATGGAAAGATAAGACCGAATTTGTTTGTAGAAATGTTGCAGACAACATGAAGGATGGATCGCAGTGGGAGGGACTGAAGGCTAGGAGTCCACTGGGGAAGTGTTGAGATATCCAGGCCACAAAATGATGAGACCCAGACTAGGGCAAATGTGATAAGCATGGAGAGACCTTTTGAAGACTGAAATATGAAGACTTGGGAGTTCATGGCTTGGCTTAGTTAGTAGAGGATCCAGCTCTCAAACTCAGGGTCGTGAGTTCAAGCCCCACAATGGGTGTGGAGCCTACTTAAAAAAAAAAAAAAAAGGAAAGAAATCTGAGGATTTCATCACTGCTTGAAAATGGGGGCTGATGGTGAAGGAGCCAAGAGACTCCTGCCTGGAAGGACAGGCAAGACAGTGAGGACGTTAAGTGGGACAAAGGCTGCAGAAGAGGAAAATCTGGGGAGGGGCACGTCAAATATGGAGTGTGAGAAAGTGAGGCTAGTTGAGAGCACACTGAATCTGAGAAGTGATGAAGAAATTGATGGTTCTCATTTCTCTTCCTTCCCCAGATCCCTTGAAACAAGCTGTATTGCTAACAGGAGAAAATTGGATGGCATCATAAACTGACTCTCATCTCGGTTGATAATTGTGAAATCAGGAGGAAGCAGAGTCTAAAAGACAGAGTGTGGGCTCTGGAGTCGGTCAGTGTGTGTGCCAGTCAGCTGTGTGACCTTAAGAAAATGACTCAACCTCTCTGATTCTCAATTTTCTCATATGTGAAATGGTATACACAGCTGACCTTACAGAATTATAGTGAAGAATAAGTGTGATAATATTTATAGAGCCCTTACAATATAGATGGCCCTCAAGAAGTAGGTCGTTAAGACCAGACTGTTCTCCTTCACATGAGCTGGGACTTTGCCCTGTGTCGAGCAGAAATGCTATACCCACAGCCTTGGATGAAGCTGCGTTTCCCTGAAAAACGAGCCCATCCACTCCCTGCCATGTCTGCCTCCTAAAATCAAATTAATCAAACCTACATAGGGCACCTGGGTGGCTCAGTGGGTTAAAGCCTCTGCCTTCGGCTCAGGTCATGATCTCAGGGTCCTGGGATTGAGGCCCACATCGGGCTCCCTGCTCAGCGGGGAGTCTGCTTCCCCCCTCTCTCCCCTGCCTGCCTCTCTGCCTACTTGTGATCTCTCTCTCTCTCTGTCAAATAAATAATAATTTTAAAAAGACAACAAAAAAAACCCCAAAACCTACATACTATTTAATTGAACTCTCCTCTACCTGGCTATGGAATCCTAAATGGATTCAAAATTTGGGTCTGTACTAGCAATCAACTGGTGGAACAACTTGAATTCGACTATGTAGATCCAACTGATGGTGAACACAATAATAATAATGACCATCTATGTTGGCTGCTTCTTGCATGTCGAGCACTGTTCTGGGGCTAGAGAGTGTAAACTCATTAAATCCTCACACACAACTCCATGCAGTCAGTACTATTATCTTTATCCCCATTTTGCAGATGAGGAAACTGAGCTCACAGGCTCATCCAGTCCCAATACCACATGATTCCCATTCTTGTCTTTCACTGTTCTTCCAGAGTACGTCTTGCTGTTCCGCTGAGCCTTGTTTCCCAGCCCAGTGTGACGTATGTTGAACATAGCTTATCTGGGACTGAGTCCCTCTTTAAAACAAATGAGAGCAGTTAGCTCCTTCACCAACCCTCACCTGCATTCGAATATTCTCTGAGGAGGAGGAAAGTGAGTCCTTCTATGGGGGCAGAGGTGGGGATGGCACTTTTGAGCCACTTGGTGCCCTACTTCCTGTCACACTTTGGGGTGGAGGCAAGGGGATATAAAAATCTGAACACACCCATGAGAGGGTACCCCTCGGGCGGAGGCTGCCTTCCATACTTGTCTCGGGAGACCCAGTCTCAGAACTATGCAACTCGATCCAGATTCTTAACCCTGAGGGGTCAAGGGCCCTCTTGGGAAATCCAGGGGAAGCTGCTGCCTCTGTCCTCATTAAAATGCACAGTAAAATGTCCTCAATAAAATAGCACGTAGTTTGGGAAGGGCATGGATCCCCTAAAGCCCATCCCTGAGCCCCAAGTTAAGAAGTTCTCCCACAGAAGATAGACCAACCAGGTATTTTAATCATCCCTCCAAATTCAGTCTCTGCCTATTAATTTGTAATGAAACTCCCTGGAAATCCCTCTGTAGTACTGAAGTTCATACGCTTCCTGCTCATGCTCTGCCCTTGAGACACTTAGGAAATTGGTTGCAGAGACCAATTTGAATGGGCAGGCACAGTTTCCCATCTGACATGGCATTATATCAGGAGTTTTTGCCCTGCCTGGCCAGCCTAGGGCACAGACTAATGTATCTCTTTGAAAATTCAAGTTCAATGACTCTAAGACCTCATCTTGATTATAACAGAAGCTCTGTTCTTATTAAAAGGTTGTCCTACCCAAAATAATTTCCAAAATCCCTGAGAAATGGTTACACAGTCTACAGTCAATCCTTCTAACTGCTTCTGACGCCCACTCCACTTCTGAGACAGCGGTTGTGCTGGTCGGTATATGGAATGCTCCATGCACCTGTGTAAGTCCACAGTTCAATAAGGAGTTCTGTTCAAACTCCTTACTTTGACGAGTCACTGATATTACCCCACCCTGAGCTCATGGCAGCAGCGATGCACGGGGATCTTCACGTTCCCACTGACCAATTCTTCAAGCCAACTCATTGCCTCAAGTATCACTCAAGTGGTAGATAATAAAGACCTTCCATTGAGTCAGGATCTACGGAACGGAATTGCTCAGAAGCTTACTCTCCAGGAACATAAATATAGAAATACAACGTATTTACTTATGCATCAAGACATTCAAGTGATAAATGATGTGTAATGATTTCAAGTCAGCATATGTTACATGCATTTCCTCCAACTCTTCCCAGTAGGACAATTCCAGTCCACAGATTAAGTAGGCAGGAGTTAGGGGTCAGGAAAGGAAGGGCTTGGTCCAAAGACATCTCCCTTCTATGCTTCCCCAGGGCCTGAATTTAATAATTGCAGTATACATGTACCCTAGGGAAGGGTACCTAACTAGCTGGCTAATCGTCTCACTCTCTTGTGAATGTGTTTAACTAGACAGCTCCCAGGGGCTCACAGGTCATTCACAGCTGAGAGACTACAGAGATTAATTAGAGGATTGAAAGGAAGACCTAAGCAAACCTGGGAAACCATACCAGGACGTTCAGGACAGCCAGAGAGCAGTGAGTCTCTGGGGGGTGAGGCTCCCATCAGATGGGAATGATGGAGAAAGGAGAGAGATGGGATTGTCGAAGACAAACTTCACCTCATTCATAATTAGGCCCAAAGCCAGTACTTCTCTTTCCAGACTCATCCAAGAAGTGCCTAGGCTAATAAATGCCTATTTATGCAAGAGTCAGGTGAAACTTCTTTCCCCACAGCTTGATGTCATTTAGGTCCTGCCTGACTTCTTCATGTTGGACCTGTGATAAACTCTCATTTGCAAAGTCATTCCACAATCCCTTGCAAAACAAACCATCCCAAACTTACCGGTTAAAACAACAACCATAGCGGGCGCCTGGGTGGCTCAGTGGGTTAAAGCCGCTGCCTTCGGCTCAGGTCATGATCCCAGGGTCCTGGGATCGAGGCCCACATCAGGCTCTCTGCTCGGCAGAGAGCCTGCTTCCTCCTCTCTCCTCTCTCTCTGCCTGCCTCTCTGCCTACTTGTGATCTCTCTCTCTGTGTCAAATGAATAAAAAAAAAAAAATAATAAAATAAAAAAAAAAAAATAAAAAAAAAACAACAACCATAGCTATTTTGAGTAACTTTCGAGCCAAGTATTTGAACCATCTACCCTGAAGTTAGAGTCAAAAATTATCTGTAAACATTGAACTCAAGTGGTAGTTTCATTTTGCTTTTTATTCCTGACGAGGTATGGGTTAAGAATTTTGAAACTACTCTCTGTATATTCTAGGATTAAGAAAAATAAGACAATATATGGTGCATGATAGGAACCAGTTTTTTCCCTATTGGAAAAAGAAGTAATAAATGCGGAAAGGGAGAGAATTAAAATGAAACTCTGTGATGTTACATTGGAATTAGAGATATCAGTACAAAACAAAGTGTGTGTGTGTGTGTGTGCGTGTGTATACAGACATATATTTCCTAGATCTCTCCAGTAAGAAAGCCAAAAAGCAATGACACTCCAGTAGCAGTGGGCTTCCCAGGGACCCAGAACTTGGTTTCTAAATACCTTCCCCACTAAAAGGAAAGAGGGCACCTTAGGAAAATGGTTGATTCCAAGGCTAGGGCAGGGGCAGTAAAACATAAGAGCCCACAAAGGCCAAACCTGGGACAATTTAAGCCATCGCAATAATTCATGATAGTAATAGAGTATTGCTTCAAATAAGAATTAGTTAAAACTGATTTAAACAAGTAAATGGGGGAAGGAAAGCTCTTTCTTACAGTAGAATATTAAAATATGCAGAAGGAAGGATGAAAATTTGAAAGTCAACATTTGGTGATCGTCACGATAATTGGTTCATCAATTGAATCATCAAATCATCCACGGATACCAAAGCTAGTGGATCAAAGTGTCGTGAGAAACAGGATATTCACAGGGTCTCAACATATCCCTCTCTGAGATGCTTATTAATGAGAAAGAAAACTACAGTAACTTTATATGGACAAAACCGTCAGACACCATCATAATCACGTTCAAATTTAACATCATCTGATCCCTTCTCTCATATTTCTGCCAAAAATATGTAGCCTGAAGGTAATGGGGAAACACCACATAAACTCAAATTGAGAGACATTCTGCAAACTAACTGGCCAATACGTATTTGAAAGAGTCAGTGCCATGAAAGACAAAGAAAGGCAGAGGCACTGCCTGCCATACTTCACCTCCTACACCATCCACACCCAAGGACTGGGCAATAAGGACGCATGCTGGGAATAAACAGCCTTGTGCACAGCCCCATACGTTTGCTTGTAATAAACCCGTGGGTTCATTTCGTCAGCCAAGACGGACTCAGAGCTTGCCAGGTGCCGGGCCTCGTGAGAGGCTCTGGGGTTACCACACCAAGCAAAACCTGACTCAGACCTCGTCCCCTGGAGCCTCCAGGCCAGCGAGCTCACAAACGAGAGCAGAATCGCAGGCTGATGTAGGTATGCTTAGGACGCGTCAGCCATCAGGGGTTGCATTATTGTCTGTATATTTCCTGTAGTAAAGCAGGAAACGTAAACATTTTCTGGAGAACTTTTTGCTAAATTCAAATCTCACTTACCCAGAGAAGCCAAGTCCTCTGAAGAGCTGGGCTCCCAGCCTGCCCCCACCTGGCCCCACCCCTGGAGCCTCGAGTGGGCGGGGCAGGGCAGACGCACGGGGTCCGCCCCGCCTCTCCGCCTCACTCTGATTGGCTAGTGTTCCCGCCTCTTCTTAACATTGCTTTCACCTGTTGCGCTTGTTTGGCTCCCAGCCCTCCTCCTGCCTCTTGTTACCAAAAGGTAATTACAGAGATTAAGAGAAAATAAGTGGTTGGCTAATGATTAAGTAGCCTTTCCCAAGAGCACTGAAGACCTTTTTAAAATTGTACACAGCTCTCTCCCCATTAGGTCACGCAGGCCTGGAAACTAGTGAGGGGTTTTAAAATCTCTCCAAAGGGAGCAAGAGTGGAAAATGTGTCACTTAAGCCGCAAGAACCCCTCTTGCGCCAGAAGGGCTTGGTGTGGTTGGAATGTGCCTTCATCCACACTGACATCCTTCCCAGGGAAAATCGAAGCGAGGTGGAGAGCCGGAGCGGAGACACGAAACCCACGGACAGGCTTTTGTGAGCGTCTCTGGCCTTACATATTAGGGAACAGTGCTCTGTTTGGGGGTTTGTGCTTTGTCCTGGGGGCTACAGTTGGAAGGGGTGAAAACATAGGGAAGCAAAACAAACATTGGAATACACTCTCTGAGTTGTTTGAAATCAGTATGTCTATTCACTTCACACCAACAGAATGTTTGCATTTTTAAATTTTGTACTTAAGAGTCTCGACTCCTTAAACGTAGAGACTACAGGGAGAAGACCACTGTCTCTGAGGAATCCAACCCTCAGCAGACACGGAATCTGTTGGTGCCTTGATCTCGGACTTCCGGGCTTCCAGAACAGCGAGAAATAGACTTCAGGGGCTGGTTCGCCACCCAGCCTATGGCATTTTGTTACCGCAGCCCGAATGGACCAAGACAACATGGGAACTCCAAAACGTGCCGTAACTGAGGACTCGCCAGCTAAAACTGTCTCCCTAAGACCGGGAGGCAGGAGTTAAGTCACTGAGTGTCGAGTGGCACTAACTAGCCTCCTAGAAGTCCCTGCTCAGCCGCAGGGAGGATTGTGCTTCATTGCTCCCTTGAAATAAGGTTTGGCCACTTAACTTGCTTCCGCTGTTGAAATGTGAGTGAAAGGGATGTGTTTCGCTTTTGCACGGGAGCATGCAAACTCTGTCTTCTCTTCCAACAGTGATGTTGATACAGAGTTGCCTTAAGACCAAAGCGTTCTGGAAAAGTGAACCAACCCATGGAGAAGAGCTGCCCTGGAAGCTGACTGTATCCACAGTAGACTTTTCTGCATGAGTAAGAAACAAACTTGAGTGGTATTAAGCAACGGAGATTTGGGGGGCCTTGTTACTGCAGCATGAAGTAAACTTGGATCAATATGACATGATGGAAATGACCCAAATGCTGGTTCCCTTGACAGCCCTTGGATGGTCTGCCTTTTTCCACTCCTGCCTCTTGGAAGCTAGGTGCCATGTAAGTAATGCAGCCTCCCGGAGACCACCATGCTGTGGGAATGTCAGCTCCACGCACCTGCCCTGGAGGACGAGATGCTGCATGGGAAGAGAGAGACCAAGAGACCCTAAATGTGCCAGACATTCGAGTAAAAAGTCCTTTTGGTAGTGGATCCCAGATGCTCCAGATGATGCCACACAGAACAGAGATGAACCGTTCAGCCAAGCCCTCCACAGATTCCTGACCTACAAAATTAGAAGCAAAATAAATGGTTGTTTTAAACCATTCAGTGTCCAGACATTTTGTTTCCTAGCTGTAGATCCCCAGAATACTGAATAATAAATATTTTAAAGTGACCAGCAGTTGTTTTTTTAAATTGCCGTCTGTTGGGTGCCTGGGTGGCTCAATAAGCGTCTGCCTTCAACTCCGGTCATGATCCTGGGGTCCTGGGATCGAGCCCCACATCGGGCTCCCTGCTCCGCAGGAAGCCTGTTCTCCCTCTCCCACTCTGCCTGCTGTGTTTCTGCTCTCGCTGTGTCTCTCTCTGTCAGAAAAATAAATAAAATCTTTTAAAAAAATAAATGAAAATAAAAATAAAAGTAAATTGCCCTGGATTTAGACTATAAGTCGTGCTGTAGGCTTCTACAGGCTATGAGTTCCAAATCAGAGTAACACCAATGTCAAAGTACAGTAGCCCTGAGCCCCCAGCCCCTTGACTGCAGCCCCACAGACGCTGCCGTTCTCCTTATTCTTCAGTTCTCCCAGTTCCTTCAAGGACAGCCCCTCTGTGCCCTCAACCCCATGTGTTCGTATCAGTCACCATGGGGTGTTCAATGTTACTTCCCTTGTGCTCCAAATACCACTCATTCCTGTCTACTGCCCAACATGCCACCAAAAACTGTCTCAGCACTGCAGCTGCCCACTGGTCTTGTCGCAGGAGCCGTCCCTGGGTGTCGTCTCTCCAATGACTGCTACACAGCGCACAGCCCCCCAGCCCCAACTTCTCTACCATGCACATTACCAGGAGCTCCAACTAGTACGTGCCAAGGAGCCGTCAGAAGGAATGCTGTGACCCTTCTCCCAGCTGCCTAGCCAACACGCCCTGTTGGAACAATTCACAAGCATCTTGGGGGGAAAAAAGCAGCAAACAAAACCTGTATGTGTTCCTCTTCACAAACCCTTTTCAAGCATGGCAGAGAACTAAAAGAATTCTTAAACACACCTTTCATCTCAGACTTTTGCACCTCAGCCTGTGCTGGACAGCAAGATGGAGATGCGGGAACTGTAAAATCTGGAAGGTATCCACACCAGATGACAGCAAGCAGCCTCAGAGGAAAGAGGAGAAAAAGGACGTGAACGTGGAGGGCAGAGGGGCAGGGAGAAGGAGTGAACGGGGAAGGCATCCGGCCTGGAGCAGGGTTCTCCGGAGCTCAGGGGCAAGGCCGTAAGTGCCCGCTTAATAATGAATGGAACCCGTCAGCTCCCCGGGGGATCCCTGGGGCCTCTGTTTCTGGGATAGGTGAATTATTGATGGAAAATATGTGATGTTCTGGCCTGAGCTGACAGCTGGAAGACAAGCTGCCAGCAATTTAAATTGATTCTGCCCCCAATAAAGTGGAGGTCACTTTCTGATTTTCAGAGATGCTCAAGGTCCCTGTGGGCAGAGATGGGGAGGAGGTCTGGGTTTTCCAAGGGTCCATGACTCTCCCTCAGGTCTGGAAGCTGCAGGGGACCTTGGCCAGAATCATGGGCTTGCCCGGTGCTGTTTCTTACTTACATGTGAGTCCCTGTGGACTCCCGATTGTTTCTCCACGTGTCTGAGCATTTCTCAACAGCTCCATGCCCTGCTTGGATCTGCGTGGTCTAGCTGACTTCCGGCGGGGGCTGGGGCTTCCCTAACACAGCACCACAAGCTGGATGGCTCAAACAACAGAGCTCTATCGTCCAATTCGGGAGGCTGGAAATCTGAGATGGAGGCGTTAGTAGGGTTAGTTCCCTCTGAAGGAGGTTCTGTTCCAGGCCTTTCTCCTCGACACTGACAGTTTGTTGGCAATTTCCTGATGTGTATATGCATTGTCCTGACCTTCATCTTCACATGGCACCCTCCCTTAGTGTGGGTCTGTCTCTGTGTCCAAATTTCCCCTTCTCATAAGAACACAATCCTGTTGGACTAGGACTTACCTAAGATGACCAGTGATGTCATCTTAACTTGCTCAAGGGTTTGATGATCTTGTTTCCAAATAATTTTTTTTTAATTTATTCATTTGACAGAGAGAGATTACAAGTAGGCAGAGAGGCAGGCAGAGAGAGAGGAGAGAGGAGGAAGCAGGCTCCCTGCCGAGCAGAGAGCCCGATGTGGGCCTCGATCCCAGGACCCTGGGATCATGACCTGAGCCGAAGGCAGCGGCTTTAACCCACTGAGCCACCCAGGCGCCCTCCAAATAATTTTCTAAGTGAGGGTTCAAAGGAGTCTATTCATTTTGCATTAGATATCAAATCAACACATTGTATACCTTAACGTCACACAGTGCTCTATGTTAATTATATCTCAATAAAGCCGGGGGGAAGAGGCAGGAAAAAAAATGACCCTGTTAACCAAATAAGATCACATTTGTGGGTACCAGGGGTTAGGACTTCAACATCTTTTGTGGGGACACAATTCGGCCTATAGCCAAGCCCTTTATACCAGACCTGGCTTTCTTTTCCCTGCACTGCCTCCTGGCCCCCACTGATGTAGAAGACTCTGCATTCTACCTGTCTCTGGAACTTTCTTCCCTCATCCATGAAGCGTGCCCTGAACTAGGGAACTAGGGATCTCTAAACTCTTCAGCACGAAGAATCAGGACAGGCAGGCAGAAGTCAGGCAGGAAGTATGCGTGTTGTAGGGGGACGTCTATTTTCCCATGAGGCAGGTTCTTCGGTCCCGCACACTGTCTGGAGTATGAAAGGTGCTCACTGGTATTTGTCGACTAAACAGAAGGAACAATGAATTACTGAATGTCATGAAATGAATGTTTTCATAAGTTCCGGTGTTTTTGCTTGATCTGAGACAAGCCCGAGGAGTAGGATTTCCTACAGTCGTGTTGACTAGATGGACACGGCTGCAGCACGGGGTTGCGGGGGGTGGTGAGAGCAGGGACGCTGGCAAGGAGACGGCCGCTGAAGGCTCTTCCCACTCCTCAGATACCCCTTTCCCAGCTTCTGCTCGCTTGCTCTGGTGTGGACACACCCTCTCTCTCTGGCACTGACTCAATGGCTAAAGCACGGGAAACTCTAGCATTTACCCATGGCCCCATCCCAGGAAAATTTCCCAAGAAAGGGGAAAAACGCAGGGAGTGAGCAAAACACTGGGGCACGGAGTCACTGTGCTTGTTTGCGGGGGGCAGAATTCAAGAGAACAAAAAAAATTTCCCAATGATTAAAAAAAAAAAAGTGAGATTTTCTTTCTCCCTGTACAACTTCTCCGTGTTGCCCTTCTCCCACCTTCCAGAAGCAGCCCCGCCCCAGCCCCACCTCCACCCACCCAGGGACTGGGAAATGAGAAGGTAGAATAAGTAGAGGGGAGATAAAAGCAGGGGGAGAGGAATGGCCTAGAGAATGATTAACAGAGTTCTGGAGAGTTTCTTCCCTATGTAGCAGAAAAGAGAGGAAATTGTGTTCTACTGGCATTTCCGCAAAAGAGAACTGGAACACTCAAGCCTCTCCCTGCCCCTCGAGCCCTGGTACAACTATCCTTCAGACCCTCCGCCTTTCACAATGGCTTCACGCCGCCCTCGGTCCCAGGACCTCCCTCCTGGTCTGGATAACCGCCTCGGGGGCTGGCCGGAGATAGGGTACAGCGTCACTGGGGGAGCAGGTATTGGAGGTCCAGGGGTAGTGCGGTGCTGAGTATTAGGGAGGCCAGGACGGGAAGGCAGGGGGTCTTCCTGCCAGCTTGGGCCGTAGCAACGAACCTGAGACTTGGAGGATAAAGAGGTGTTCACCAAGTAGAAAAACAAGGAGGACCTTCCACCAAAGGGAACGGCATGTGCAAAGCTCGGAATGTTCTGTCAGCCAGAAGCAGTTAAGTATTGCTGGATTGCACGGTTCGAGGTAGAAAGGGGCAGGAAATGAGGCTAGGCTGAGAGCTTCGGACTGTTTCCTGAGGATTCAGAAGAGAGACTGGTGAGATGTGCAATCCAGGGAGAGCACTACTCAAGACGATGCAACCGGGAAGCTGCAAACCTAGAGCTGAGCGTTTGTGTCTCCCCACCCTACCCCATCCCCAAAGTCATGTGTTGAATCCTAATGCCCAACGGGACGGTATCAGGGGGTCCTTAGGGCCTGAGTGTGGAGCCCTCACAAGTTCGATTACTGCAAAAGAGACCCCACAGAGCTCTCTCACGGCTTCCACCAAGTAAAGATCCATAGAGAAATCTACAACCCAGAAGAGGGCCCTCACCCGATCATGCTGGCCCCCCGATCGCGGACTTCCAGCTTCCAGAACAAGGCAAAATAAATCTCTGCTGTTTGTAAGTGACCCTGGCTACGGTACTTTATCATAGCAACCCAACAGGACTAAGACAGGAGCCAAGGAGAGAGTACAAATCTAGAACCCTCACAGTGAGGTGTAGGTCGGGGGTTGGCAGTACTGGCCACTGGACAAGTTCCTTAATCTCTCTGGGTCTCTCCCGTGAAATGGACATAATAGAATCTGCACTTCATGGTGTTGTGATGATGAAAAATGGTGCAGGCGCCTGGCTGAGAAGAGGCCCTCCAGGCATGGAAGCCACGTGCAGTGGGGACCCACGTAGTCACGCTGAGATTGTGCAAATTCAACTATCTCTGCTCGGCATCCCCCCCCCCCACGAAAAAAAAGTGCAAGAGGAATAAAGGATTTCATTTTACCTATTGCGGTGTTGTAAGGATAGCCACCAACTCTCTGACATGCCTCCCACTGGTAGGTGGGTTCCGTGTCCCCTCCCAGGAGTTTGGGCAGGCTCTGGAGAGCCACACAATGGAAAGTATTCAGCCTCAAGGGAGTGAAGCACTATGCTCCCTGTGGATGAACCTTGAAAATTCCATGTGAAGCAAGAGAGGCCAGACATGAAGGGTCTCCTGTTCTCTGATTTCAGGGATGTGTAATACCCAGAAGAGGCAAATCCACAAAGACAGAAAGTGGGTTGGTGGCTGCCAGAGGCCGGAGGGAGAGGGAAATGGAGAAAGCTGCTTGATGGGTCTGAGATTTCCTTCTGGGGTGATGAAAACGCTGTGAACCTCCACAGAGGTGGTATTTGTACATCACTGTAAATATACTAAAAGCCACTGTGGTGTTCACCATAAACACGGAACAGTTTGTTTAAAAATGATTCATTTTGTGTTATGTGAATTTCGCATCAATGGAAAAAAATGTAGCTGCTTTCATGAAGCATGACAAAGTGTTTATCACAATCTGGGGATCTTTTGTTTTTCCCCCTCATACAGGGCTTCCAAAAACATTTTGCATTTATCGAAAATGACACATGACATATGACTAAGTGCAAAAAATGAGAATAAGCCATTTTGACAAATTCAATAGCTTTCTAAGTTTTACCAAAATGCGAAAATGATTTGTATCATATTAATTATTGGGATGTACCCAGAATATTGGGATGTACCCAGTAGTTTTAAGTGTCTTATATGTAGAAAAAAAATCCCCTAAATGTGAACACTTAGAATTTGGAGATTCCTCGTAAAATCCTGCAGAGAACTGATCTCTTATTAGGAGCATATGGATTAAAGGAGAACATTTTGAGGAACAGACATCCCACACATTAACGCTTTCAGGGGGTAAGTGGCTAATGGGAGCAGAGAAGGGGTGACGTTTGCTCCTGGAACTTGCACGTTGCATTCGGCGTTCCCAGAGGTGCTAAGAAATGACACATTGGGTGGGAGTCATCGGGAAAGCTTTGGTGATGAACTGGGTGAGTTGAGGGGGAATTCGGGGAATGGGGACACAGTGAAGATCTAAGGACTGACTCTCATGGTTTTGTGAGGGGTTACAGGCCCAAGACAGCACCAGGGAGACAAGGGCTGGTGCAAAGCTCTGAGAGGACAGGTCTGCCCTAATTCCAGAGAGCCAGTGTCCTTTAAAACCTTGCCCTAGATTCTCTGATCAGTCCCTAGAGCCTGGTTAGGGCTCTCAGAGGTGGAACTAAAAGCTTTCTTCGAGGATTGGGTTGGTATTTTGGGGATCACACAACCTATTTCATAAAGGCAGAGGTAAATGCAAGGATACAGGCTATGGGTACAGGAATACTCCACTTCAAGGGCCGGGGACCTGATTTACAGTCCCAGGCACGTCGCCAACTGTGCACTGTCAAACAAGCCACTGAACTTCTAAGAAACGCACAGTTAGGTTGTTTGGGTCATCTGTAAGCTAGAAGCCTGGGGATGAGCATGTTTTACAAAGTATAAAGAGTATGCAAAGATAAGGAATTTTTACTGGAGCTTGAAAACACAGGTACATTTAATTCTCTCGGCCAACCATCATGTAGGGGGCAATAGATCTTGAGTCAGCTCTGTGTGCTGGGTACTGAGGATACAAAGAAAGAAGGAGAAGCGCCTCCATGGAGGAGACTGGAACTGAGAGAGAGAGAGAGAGAGAGAGAGAGCACGCCAAGTGCTGTGACAGCCGGCGGCCATGTTGGGGTGGCACGTGTGCACGTGGGCAGAGCTGGGGGGAGGGGACGGTCACCCAGTCTGAGTCTTTAAGGACAATATTCCATCCAAGGCTTCAAGCAATAGAGATCTCTTCAAACTAGTTAACATGAAAAAGAAGCTTTTACAGCACGGATTGAGGAATGTCACAGAACCCCAAGCTCAGGAAATGAGTTAAGGAGCCCTGGGTCACTGAGCTGGAACAGGACACTGGAAAGACTAGAGGCCCAGTGGTTCCCCAACCCCCTCTCTCTTCTCCTTCCCTTTCTTTCTCTCTCTCTCTCTCCCTCCCTCTCTCTCTCTCTCTCATTTCTCATTCCCTGTGTGTCTCTTCCTTATTCTCTGTAGATGGGCTTCTTCTTCCTGCTCCTCAGCTTGGAAATGACCCCGAAATGGCTGTCGTGGGCCTCAAGCCTAGAATCTAGATACACTTCTACATTTTTTTGTTCTGCTTTGTCTTTGTCTGTTTTATCACCACCCGGCCACAACTTACGGAATTAGTTCAAATGCTGGAAAGAAAAGCAATCTGATCGATCCAGCTGAATTCTCCCATCCAGGATGCCAAAGTCACTAGCCAGCCGGGAGTTAGCTGTTCGGGGCTCTGGTGACCACTTCTAGTCCCGCCGGTGGAGCTGTACAGTCTTTGGGCCTCCCTCTTCCAAGGGCCATGGGCCCGGCAAGTTCCCGGGAGGGCTGGGTTGGTTTGCTGGTTAGTCTGGCGGAGGCGGGACAAGAAGAGGGGTGGAAAGGGGAGGAGGGCATACCTGGCAAGGAGTGAGCACGTAGGAAAGCCTGGGGCTGGGACGGTTCGCGGCGGCTGGAGGCTCCCGGGGAGGCTCGGTGGGGGCCACCTTCGTCCCCCGGTGCTCTCGGCATTAACCACATCCCCCGCCACTGGTGGACGGGGCACCGGTCAGTCAGAACAGGCAACAGCTGTGAACAGCTGGGATGGCAGAAACGCCCGAAGGTCAGGCTTGCCTTTATTAGAAAACCTCCCCAAGTGTGTGCACTTGGACGGAAGGCCGTGGTCCTCTTAGCCTTCCATGGCCTCACTTTCTCTGTTAGCAGATGCATGTCCCGAGAAGGGGGAGAAGGATTGGCTCTAGGGGGCTCTGTCAGGGCGGTGGGTCACCTCCGGGTCACCTGTGGAATGGGCAGGGCAGCCGGTCCTTCGGGGTGCCTCCTGGGTCTTAGGGAACCTGGTCTGCCTGAGGAAGTTTAGCAGCTGCTCTTCCCTTTCTCAGTCTTTCTGAGAATTAAGAGAAGGAGGAAGCCGAGTGTCGGCACCTCATGGGAGGCTACGGATCTGTGTGAGTAACTACTACAAGCGTGGGAAGTTTCTGGAAAGGCTTCCAGCCTCTAGGTCGGGCTGGGGCAAATCACTGCCATTCTGTGTGTCAAGATGACTCATCCGAGTTCTTCTCTGCCTCTGTGGGGGAAGCCAGGCTATCTGCAGCTGTGTGAAGAGGGTGGGGGCAAGGGGAAGGGGAAGTGGTACTGACTGAGCATTTCCTAGGTTCCAGATACGGTGCGAGTGGCCACGGACATCACTGTATTCAATTATCCCAAATTCCCGGTGAGGACTCTGTCCCGATGCTCTGCCTCCACGGCCTGCATTCAGACCCACTGCATGACATCCCCAGAGCCCGCCTGATGCATGGAAAGACGTGGGTACTGTCAGAAAAAAAAGAAAAAGAAAAACATCCAACACTTGGAAATAAGGCAGGTGAGGTGGACAGCTGCCTTTCAATCCTTTTGACCTGTATCAGAGCAGGTCAAAGACCAGCTGAGGACTGTGCTGTCCAGGACCACGGCCACTAGCCGTGGGGTGGGGATGGAGCTCCTAAAATGAGGCTGGTCTGAATGGAGGTGTGCTGTCAGTGAAAAATCTACATCAGATTTCAAAGACTTAGTTGGGAAAAAAATTGTAACTGTAACATATTTGATTGATAATTTTATGTCGATTACATGTGGAAGTGATAATATTTTGAAGGTACTGGGTGAAATAAGGTACTTTCCAAAAACTCATTTCACCTGTTCTTTTTTTATTTCTTTTTTGAAATGTGCCTACTAGAAAATTTAAAGTTACAATGTGGTTTGCATTATATCTTTATTGGAAACACTGGTCCAGGCCAATGTAGTGCAGCTCATTGTTTTCTATTGATAGAAGTCCCAGACTTAGAATGAGGTCATCTGCTAATCTGTTTATTTTTGTCCAGGAGAGATGCGGGTAATTTCAATTGACTAGAAGAGAAACCCCCTAAGATTTATGGCCTGTTGGACATTAACCAGTTTTATATCTAACCAAGCAAATGTATTTTTTTAAAGATTTTATTTATTTATTTGACACACAGAGAGAGATCACAAGTAGGCAGAGAGGAAGGCAGAGAGAGAGAGAGGAGGAAGCAGGCTCCCTGCTGAGCAGAGAGCCGGATGCGGGCCTCAATCCCAGGATGCTGAGATCATGACCTGAGCTCAAGGCAGAGGCTTTAACCCACTGAGCCACCCAGGCACCCCAAGCAAATGTATTTTAATATTTTATTGTTAATTTGCCTATAAATAGCTTAGCTTTTCATACACCTTCTATGCTGGTCATAATATCTTATTGGTTCCTTCATTAATTAATGAGCCTTCAAAAATTCTTGATACATGTTCATTTATATTTGTCTGAGACTTGTGATTTTTTTATCTTTTAGAACAGCACTAATAGAAACAGAATGCAAGCTACATGTGGAATTTAGAATTTTCTAGCAGTCACATTAAAAAATAAAATTAATCTTAAAAGTGTATGTTATCTAACTCAATATGCCCCAAATATGATCATTTCTACATGTAATCAAGATTAAAACATTATCTGGGGCACCTGGCTGGCTCAGTGGGTTAAGCCTCTGCCTTCGGCTCAGGTCATGATCTCAGGGTCCTGAGATCGAGGCCCTCATTGGGCTCTCTGTTCAGCGGGGAGCCTGCTTCCTCCTCTCTGCCTGCCTCTCTTCCTACTTGTGATCTCTCTCTCTCTCTGTCAAATAAATAAATAAATTAAATCTTTAAAAAAAAGGTTAAAACATTATCAATGAAATATTTTATATATTTTTTTCCATCCTTCAGAAATCTAGCATGTCTCAGTTCGGACCAGCTACAGTTCAAGTTCTTAATAGTCGCATGTGGTGAGTGGCTGCTACCATACAAAACAGGGCAGGTTGTGACCCTCTCCTCAGAGGTAAAAGAATATGGCCAACCAATAAAGGCAGCTCCAGACATGTAGGGTTCGTGCGTGAGCTGGAAGGCAGCTCCCTCTGCAAAGACAACATAGGTCCGGGGGGCGGGAATGTACCTGGAACTATATCGCAGTCCTCAGGAAATCCTTATCTCATTTGAGTTCTTTCTTCTACTCTGTTCCCCAGTTGCATGACCTCGAGCCAGTCACCTCCATTCTCTGGTTCTGTTTCCTCATTGGTAAAATGGAGGGGTTGAACTTGAAGATCCCCGAGGTCCCTCCTGGCATCCTTGTGAATATTCTCTGTGCTTGGGTAGCACATTCTAGGGAAGGAAGCTTTTGGAAGTTTTCAGGTACTTTTGAGAGCCTTCTTCCTGGTCTTGGGTTTGTGTTCCGTGATCTCTACAATATGTGATGTTGAGAGATCCCGCTGGAAATGGGATTGGGGGCTGCCTACTCAACCGAGAAGCAGCTGCTCCCTTTGGGCAGGTGCGGAGATCAGAGTTCTGACATGTAGGATTGGAGGTGTGCAGGCCGCCCATGATCTTCCTCTGTGGCCTGAAAGTATTTTGTGGGGCTGGGGCAGGGGGAATCTCTTTCTTTGGGGAACTCTATAGTTAATCTTAAGCAATAGAAGATAAAGGAAGTTAATTCCCTTCTGAGGATCCCCAAGAGAGTGTGCAGGAAATTTGAAGTGAATGTGTAACAAAGAAGAAAGAGAAACTGCATAGTGATTGCTCCCTTAAGGAGCTGTAACTAAGTCTTGACTCATGTAGATAAAAGTCACTGGAGCCTTAGGTTAAGACAATAGATTAGTCTGCAGATGTTCCTTTTAAATAAATTGCGGAGGGGAAACCACACTGGATATGCCTTCCCCAACCTAACAAAATGTATGTCCCGTGGGGACCCCACAACGAAATAACTGAGAAAGCTTCCCGGGGGTACTGGGAGCCTGGCCCTGCACGTGGACACACGGACGGTAGAGAGACGCAGGAGACAGAGGCCAGCCACCCAGATTGAGAGGTGGCAGGTCTAATAAGTGACGGAACTTACCTACGAGGCTTGTCTTGGGTGGCGGCATGACGAGTAGGTCTCCACACCAGCTGGCCCGATCTTCAGCTTTGATCTAGAGGTCTTACCTGGGTTCAGCCAGGGGTATCTGTGGGTGTTCTCACCACCACAGCACTATCTCAAGGCCATGGCCGTGCAGCAGCCTCTGGGGGCAGGAAAGGCAGGAGGAGCCCACATTGCAAGGGCACAGGATGGGGTGAGGAGCCTCTGATGGCCGGGGTCCTGCTCAGGGTCAACCAGAGGTCGCTTCCTTTCCAGGACCCCTCACAACAGCAAGATAAGTACAAAATCAATGGCATGATCTCTGAGCTGCTGGGGAGGTCACAAACTATCTCCTCCACCACTGTATGAGATCCCACCATGAGGGGTGCATTCAGAACTCCTTTGGGTCTGGAAGGATAGTCTCATTTTAGGAGTTCTCCATCACAGTGCATGTAAATCTGGGGGCATGGGCCCCCTTGGGCTTCTCAGCTTGTGTGTGGAGGCAGAGGGCAGCGGAAGCAGCTCACACCTCATGGCCCCATAGGAAGGAGCCCCAGCAAGCGGCACCTGAAATAAACAGCTATCTTTTTGCCACGAACATTCCAGAAAATCTCCCTGGAACTTGAGGGATATTTGTGACTCCCCATTGGAAAGTCCAACGCCCTACACATCTTCTGGGGTCCCAGCCTGCCTCTCCATGCCCATTGCCTGCCCTCTGCTTCCATGCACGAACCCTGGTTTCTCCAGACATGCCTCCCACATTCCCCTCCCTGACCGTCCCTTCCTGCATTCCCCTTTACCTGGCCTGCTCTCCCCCTTCAAACGCAGGCTCCAGCTCTACTTGCCCAGCCAGGATGTCTGGTTCGGAGCAAGCCAGTTAATTATCTAAACAGTTTTCTTCAGTGTCAAGATGGGGAAACTATTATCAGCCCCATTAGCCTCGGAAGGTGGTAGTGAAAAGTTCCTGATTGTCAAAATGGTTTCAAATTTCAAAGTGCCACGCAAGCGTAAAGGGTTACTATAACACTGATGTTAAAGGACCAGCAAACCCAGGCACGTACAGTAATCCTGAATTTTTATTTTTTTATTTTATTTATTTTTTTAAAGATGTTATTTATTTATTTGACAGAGAGAGATTACAAGTAGGCAGAGAGAGGAGGAAGCAGACTCCCCGCTGAGCAGGGAGCCCGATGCGGGCCTGGATCCCAGGACCCTGAGATTATGACCTGAGCCAAAGGCAGAGGCTTTAACCTACTGAGCCACCCAGGTGCCCAATCCTGAATTTTTAAAGTCTGTTGTGAGGCCTCAGAAGGAATTTGATTTGTGGGATTGCTAATTCTGTGCCAGTATAAGAGGCGTCTCTTCACTTTCTCACGAGGTAGGTGTGTTAAATGTGAGAAGGCGAGACGGGCCTTTGGTACTTTTTCCCCCGTTCCATTTCTATCATGAAAATCTAATACTAGTTCCTCTGGACTTTGACAGATAAATCCACAGTGGATTCTTTCTTTCTTTCTTCCAGGCTAAGAGTCTCTGATGTGGAAGACATTGCACTCTGCAGTCCGAGAGAGAAGGCATGAATAAGCAATGACTTTTTTTCTCTTTTTATTTATGTCTTCAGCTCCTACACCTGAAGGACAACAGAGGCTCCAAACAGCAGTACCAGAAGCCATCAGTCAGTTGCCTGAGTCCCCAGCCCTGTCTGTGGGATTCCAGCTTCTTACAAATCCTCTTCCTCTTCTGGGAGGACGTCTGACTCCAAAGCCAATAGTTAGAATCCTTATAACAGATGAGAAAACTGAGCTCAAAAGCGAGGAAGTTGTCACTTGCACAAACTCAGAAGCCAGCAGTGGAAGGTGGGCTGAGGCTTGATCTCCCCAGCGGCCCAGGACGAATGTTCAACACCAGATAACAGATTCTTTTCAAAAGCTATTTGATTCACATATGACTCATACACATGGGAGCTTAAAAGAATGATACCTGAGTCCTACTCCAGATACTGATAAGTAGTAGGTCTTGGGTGCTGCTTTGGTGATCGTAACAGGCAGCCAAGTTAGGAACCACCGTTCCAGAGTGTTCATTCCTTAAGACTCTAAGACTCATTGCCAGTGTGGGAACAGTTGGAGATTGTTTCTCCCCACACCTGAAACGCTTTTTCCAAATCGGAGCTGGCAGACTTCCACTGGGTCTGTATCTCCTTCCCTCTGTCTCCATCTGTCTCTGTCTGTCTGTCTGTCTGTCTCTCTCTCTCACACACACACACGGACCCTAGCAGTTTCATTTGTATTTCTGCATGTCACCAGGTAAATATGGTTCTGGTCCCAGCCTGACCAGGTCATACCTAGAGACCAGCTCTACATTCTCAAAGAAGACTAGGTCACAACAGAATCCTGAGACCACAAACAAGCATCAGAACTATTGTGACTCCATGAAGGTAGATACAACATGCTGGATGTAGATTCAAAAGAGCAAAACAGATGCTGGTGGAGGTCAGGGAGCAGAAAAGGCCACAATTCCATGTCTCCATGTGAACAAGAGCAGGCCCCACCAATCCCGAGGACAGACATTTATAATAAAACTGACCTTGGACTAGAAGCCAAGTGCATTTATCTCTAAAGTCCTCTCCAAATTAACCAATAACTCAAAGGGATGCTACTGTTGTCAATAGCCCTATGACATTTTTTTTATATTAAAAGCCAAGTAGCTGTTAAAATACAAAACAAACTTGATTCTGGAAATAAGGTCTTGGGAGCAGATTACCACACATTAGATTCCTTCTCTCCAACCCAACATTTTTTTTTTAGCACCTATTCTGAGTAAGTCACTATGTTACCTATTTACAAATAAAAAAAAAGGAAATCTTTGTTAGCACAGGTGTCAGAAGGGAGTTGAGGGCTTATGCACACATGTTTGCTAGCTTATCTCTTCTTTGCCAGGTTGTAAGCCAAGAGCTGAGAGCAGAATGATCAACAGGGCACAGTGGCTGCCCTCTAGAAGTTTTGGCGGCAGTCTGTAGAGGTACAGGACTTGGCTGGAGGGTCTCCGGAATGCCTCCCCCAAGTAGGCAGGATGCACTTCATCCTGGTATCCTCTTGTGCATGCAGATTCTAGCTGAGGACCGTTTTTGCCATCAGGAGTTCCTGCTGGACATCAGGATAGTTGCTGCTGGTGGAAGTGGTCCATTAACAAGAAGAGTGTGGTGGTTTAGCAGTTTGTGTTACTTGTATAATTTTAAACCAATGAAAATGTTGCATAATGTGTCCTCCATTTTCCTGAGAAGCTATTTTTCCTTAGTAGCATCAGTAACGGGAGAAAGAGATTTCATGTGCCTTCTTTGGCAATGCCCTAAGGACCTGACATCACTTCAGGAAGATTCCTGGAAGAAGTGCATAACCTGAAACTAATGGGAAGACAGCAGGATAAAACAAAATGAAACAGAAGGCCATTCTACAAATTAATTGGTCATGAAAGTCAAAACTGAGAAATTGTTCCAGATTAATGGAGACTACGGAGACATAATGATTACGTGCAACTGAAGATCCTGGACTAGGACAATCCCCGGGTTGAATAAGATCTGTAGATTAGATGCTAGTATCCCATCAGCATAAATTTTCTGGTTTTGATAATAATATAGTTCTATATGAAACTATCATTTTAAGAAAGAAACACTGAAGTATACAGAGGTAAAGAGGACTCATAGCTACAAGTTACTCCCAAATGATTCAGGAAAAGATATTTGTATATAAACAGTAATAGATTGTGATTTGGGAAATCTGGGTAAATGGTATATATAGTTCTTTGTACTATTTCTGCAACTTTTCTGTAGGCCTAAAACTTTTTAAAGTAAAAAAAGAATACTTAATATTTGCTACCATAGTTTAAATGCAACCAAAGGCGGCCTTTAACTACAAATCACCTAAAATTCCACGATGTTGAACACACTTCTTTTGAAGAGGAGCCGCTCTTAAGTATTTGCTATATGATCCAATTAAGTTATTTAAAATAAGATACACAGGGGTGCCTGGATGGCTCCGTCGTTAAGCGTCTGCCTTCCGCTCAGGTTATGATCCCAGGGTCCTGGGATCGAGCCTCGCATTGGGCTCCCTGCTCAGCGGGAAGCCTGCTTCTCCCTCTCCCACTCCTCCTGCTGGTGTTTCCTCTCTTGCTGTGTCTCTGTCAAATAAATAAATAAAATCTTAAAAAAATAAAATAAGATACACAGACTATATTTGTATCTTAAAATATGAATTTTTGTTTCTTAATAAGAGAATGACAAGACTTTATTCTCAGGATAAAGCTGTTTTGTATCACTAGGCAGAAGAGACAGGTAGAATTCCTCATGGTTAGGGTTTTGCTGTAGAGTCCCTTGAGAGAAAAACCAAAAACCAATCAACAAGTAGGGAGTAGGAATATGTTTTCTTAGTTCACAGAGCTGGGTTTCAGTTCTAAATTGGATTACCTGCCAGCTTATTCAATTACCTAGTGTCACTTCATTTTTGTTTTTTGTTTTCAGTGTCCTTTTTTTCATTTTGGTTTCCATTCTTTCTTTCAGCTGCTTCATCATATCAGACGCCTTTGTGTTATGGTTTCTTTCAGGAGGCCCTTTTCACTCAAGTTCTCAATGTGATAATCCTTCAGTTGATCATTTGCAGACTGGGCGCTGTTAATTTCCACTGGGAGCTGAGATTGTTGACAAGTGAGGAGGGAAATCTATGTGCGCTTCCTGTGACAACCTCTCCTCTTGGTGGTCCAGTGGCTGGGTGTCTGTGGTCAGCCTCCTTCTCCACTGCCTCACCTCTTCCTTCAGTGGCTGACTGCATGGCTCCACCCAAGTTGCATTCTGTGGGGGTTGGAAAGGTCTAACTTGACTGGAAGGGAACTGGCCATTGTTCTCTCTGCCCAGGACAGATGTTAAAGCCAACTTTCTTAGTCACTCAGATCCTTGGAGGCTAGTCACCAATTCTCTCTCTGCCTGCTGCTGTTTGCCCCTTAGACTGCAGCGTCCAGGCAGCCCTTTGAAGCCAAGTTTCTGGTCTTGCCCCTTGCCGACTGGAAACATGTCCACATTCTTTGCCTCCCCAAACCTTGAGAGAGCAGGCCATCTCTAATGCAGTTACTTCTCCCCACTCTGCCATTAGCAAAGCCAGCTAGACACCATCTTTTGACTGGAGAATGTCCAGTGAGCCTAACTAGTGTCAGTCTGTGCCACATGGTTTAGATTCTGGAATAGTCTGTGAAGTGTCCCCATTGGAACACCGTCCCCTCCTTCACTGAGCAGCCAGGTGATGGTGCAGAGGAATGCCCAGCACTCCAAAGGTTTCTCCAAATTCTTTCATTTCCAAATTTTGGGGGCTCAACTTTGACCCCTTATAAAGTTCTCCAAGAATGGACCAAGGTCTCTAAAAATGACTTTCTGAACAGCTCCCTTGCAAATCCTGGGAAAGAAAAAAAAATAACCAAGAACCATATTTATATTTTATCTAGTACTATTTAAGGATTATAAATAGATTCTGTAATTTCAACTCTCATCAGTAGACTTTTCCTACAGAAACCAGTTAAACTCTTGAAGAATCCCAGAGGAACAGGAGAAAAAAATAGTGAGAATCTTGACTTGGGGTTGTTCATGAGGTGTGATAGTTACCTCAGCAATTCAGGACTGAATGCAGTACATTTCCTCTAAACGTTGAGAAGTGCGGAACCTTCAGACAGTCTTAATTCACTGACGTGGTTTGGCTGGTAGGAAAAAAAAATTCTTCAGGCCCTACAAAGATAGGCTATGTGCTACCCAAAGTTCTTACAGACTTCCCTGCTCCTTCACTTTGGAGACCCGTACTTTTTTCACTTGTTTCAGTGTTTCCTGATAAAGCCTTCCCAGCTGTCCTTCCTCTGACCAAATCTCCAGTTCTTGCTCCCTGCTCCTCCGGAGTCAAATGGAAAGGACAGTAGGACAATTTTAGGGTGTAATGAATGGGACAGCAATTAACCATCTGTGTGCTGTTTCACCAAACTTGGTGACTATTTTTCTTATTTTCTCTCCTGATCTTATTACCATCAAGCAAGCCTTGGACTGCTGAATTTACTGGCCCACTGTACTGGTCCCCTTTGTGACCTCTAGTGCCCAGTGCTGGATTAAACATGATCCTTGTTTTATCCCTGTGCTTGAAAAAGGATTGCTTTCTAATGAGTATTTGGGAACTCACCATCCCATTCCCACGATGGTCACATTACCTAATAACTACATTTACCGATGTCGTCCTGCTCTAGCCTGTCTTCTGAATTTTGTCTCAGGAATACCCATGGGAGAGTTTTATCATGTATATGTATGCTTAAGCAAAGGCATTTTGTTCACTTTTTAACTTTATAAGGATATCATACTGTATTGGTTTTCACTACTTTTATTAAAATGTTACTAACTGGGCTGTAGTTGATTCAATTTCACTTATGAAGATTATGTCATTGGGTAACATAACTCTATCCTTTCAATGGACATTTGGATTGTCTCATTTTTTGCTTAACAGTGCAGCTGTAAATTTCCTGGTGTACAATGGCAAGTGTTCCAGAAGGTACATCCAGGAGAGAATTGTTCAACTATAGGGATGTGAATGTCGACTTTGTAAGATAACGTCAAATTATTTTCCAAAGGGATGGGAGTCTCAAACCACATCATCTCCCAACATTTGGTAAGACCAGACTTCCAAATTGTATTATGTGGGGTTAAAATGGTGGTATCTAATTGTGGTCCTGGTTTGCATTTCCCTGGTTAAACTTCTCTTCACATATCTACTGATATTTACTCCTCCACAAAAATGCCTGTTCAAAACCTTTGCCCACTTTCCTATTTTTTGTTTATATATGCATACCAATTTTTTAAGTTATGGGTCTGTTACTTTTCACTTCCAGTTAGCTAAATTTTTATGTAGTTGAATTTATATTAAGGTTCATATACCGAGTCTGAGTTTACATATAATTTTCCTAGTTAGGTTTTGTGTGTCCGTTTTAAGAGATGTTTCCTCACAAATTTCCTATCACATCTTATGAACATTCTGAAGTTTAACTCTCTTTCTTCTGGATTTCTGTGCATGGCATGATTTAAAAGTACAAATGGAATTTTCTTCAAGTACACAAAGGCTTACTTTTCTCCTCTTGACATAGTTGAAGTTCTAATACAGTACCTGCTTCCAAACTGAACCAGTCATTAATGTGAAGAACCTGTTACGGCAGATAAACTTTATCCTTAATTTCCTTGCTTTGGGAATCCTAAGGTTCTCTTAACTTGCCTTTGCACATGCTGCAACCTCCGTCTGGATCCCATTCATTCTGCAAAGTCTTGACTCAAACATAAATCTCAGAAGCCCTTCTTAAACATTCAGAAATGTGGCTGGCTCAAACCAACATCCAATAACAAAAAATGTCAAGCACATATTTAAAATACTGATGGGTTCTAAGGTCTGGAATTGGAAATTCATACTTAAGTCTTTTAAAAGAACAGTTGACAGGTTAAGTTTGGGCTTTCAGAGATTTCATAAAATGAGCTCAAATATGGAAAAAGGCATTCATTATCAACTGAGTCTCTGGCATAACCTAGAGTCAATAGCAGCTGTGC
Organism: Ailurus styani; assembly: GCA_002007465.1. Taxonomy (NCBI): domain Eukaryota; kingdom Metazoa; phylum Chordata; class Mammalia; order Carnivora; family Ailuridae; genus Ailurus; species Ailurus styani. The sequence continues at coordinate 2,692,063 of LNAC01000064.1, read as the reverse complement.
CTAAAATATATCCACTTTCAACTTGGTTTCTATATCCAAAAGACACATGCTTGCTTGTCCAGGATGACGGTTAGACATTCTTATAAACTGAGTAATTATGGTAATGATACAGGGCAGGTGCAGATTTCTTCCAGAAAGTTAGCACATCAAGCCTTGCTATTTCAGTAACTTTCAAGTTCTGAAACACTTGGGGGCTGACAATCATATATAAAATAGGCCTCAAAGAATTCAGGTTGAATAGCATGATCAGAGTTTGATGTGCTCAGCAACATTCTTGTTTTTCAAGTTTTTAAAGTGGATCTACTGTGAATACCATTTTGTCATTCAAGAGTACCATTGTCTTTAGTCTTTAGAGGCCTGTTGTAAGGTTTCTTAAAAGAAATACCTACACACACCCAGCAGTATCTTTATTTTTAGGCCTTTAGTCTAAAGGAGAGCTAGAATTAACCAGTAAGACTGTTGACTGCTGTTAAGCCACACTACAGAGAATGGAAGAGTATTTTATTGACATTAATTTCACATTTAGAAAAAGACCCAAGTATAGCCATCTTCCAAGTGCTCAGTTTCAGTGACCACTTTAAAACTGTAGATGTTTCAATTCCACTGCTTATTTTCCCTACATAAAACAAAAGAAAGCAATTTGTGGGTCCTTGATATTTCTCTGCAGGAATGTGTAAAACTATCTCTGAGCACATAGCACCAGTTAGAAGTTCCTAACACACTGTAGGCTCTCATGCAGTGACTCTGATGTACCTGCATCCAAATGAAGTGCCTTTCTCCCCTAATGTAAATATGAAACTGTTTCAGTGATACTGCTACTGCTGGAAAGTCTCAAAAATTCTTGGATTTGCACCCAGAGGCTTTTCACTGTTGGTAAGAGTTCCTCAATTATTCAATCAAGGTTTCACTCTCAAATTGAGGTTTAACCACAAATAATCTAAGATTGCAGATTCCAAATAGGCTATTACTAGTTTCAAATATGCTTTGGGCCATGGCAGGATTAGTGACTATTTTGTAGGGAAGACAGGAAGGAAAAAATAATTGAGGCCCTATAGTTAAACTACTTGACATTCTTAATTCTCTTATACTCCCCCCTCACCCCCCACCTATTTCTATGATCTTTACGGCATGAAGTAGTAGCAAAACTATTAAATGGAAAAGCTAGGACCATAGGTTAGAGCTGCAGCCAAGTCCATCCTTTCAACTGACCTCAATGGTGACTCCTATCTCCAAGGACAACTGTGAAGCGGACATTTTTTTTTTTTAAACAATCCCAATACTCCACACACAGAAAATACATGACTATATTCTCCAAATTCCTGGAAATAGCAATGTTATATTGACAAAAACAGACATGAAGCCTGAATTTGGGACAATTAGAGAAATGTTATAAAAATTTATTATTCAAATCCCAAGTCAAGAATCTTCCTTCATCTATCGGGCACTAGTACGTAGAAACATTAACAGCTAGTATTAATGAAGTATTATCACAATTTATTTCAGAATCAAACTAGTAAATAGGCAAATGTGACAAGCTTTAGATTTTACTTATAATTTATACTTGAATGAGATCCATCTCCTCAAGTCTAGCTTAATGCTCCTTAGCTATAAATGTCCTTGGCCTGGGGGTCAGGAGAAATGAGTACAAAAAAGAGCCATGATTATTTTGCCCCAATGCATTAAGAGATTTTTTTTTTCTCCTTGAAAGAAAGACCCAAGGCCTCCATTGCACTTTTATTTGAATGTAGTATTTTGGGACAACTGTGCCATAGGGCTGATATTTCCCAATTTAATCTGAGGTCATAATAAAACAAGCAACAAAACAGTTATTTGGGATTTCCGTTTCTCACCCTTATCATCAAGACTCACTGCCTCCCATCATCAATATTTATTGAGCATTTACAGTGTACTAGGCACAATAGAACATACAGAAAACATTGTCCCTGCTCTTGAGGAGCTTACATTCTAAAAGAAAAAAAAAATACACCTCTTTTAAAATGGTATTTTTGTTTGGTGTTTTCTGCAAGGTACTGAGGAAACAGTCTGGGGGTGAGCTTTGGGTATAACTTAGCCCCATCATTATTTAAAGAGAGGAAGAGGAAGGATTTTAAAGGCAGACAATGACAGACCATTCAGGATAGGTAGGGTTTACAAGGAGATAAACACAATCTCATCAACTAAGGAGAGATTTGCTGCAGTAAATAGGATGAGGGAAATAGTTTGTGGGATGCAAGCAAAGGAAGCAAGGTATCCTTAGACATTGAGTGGAGCCAGAAAGATCATGCGGCCTTTTTTCCAAGTACATGGCCACCAAGTAGGAATGGTTGGTGACAAGACAGAAGGCTAAAAAAGGTAATCCTGTGCACCTGACAAATACAAAGAATAAAGGATCAAAATTGAAGGCAGGCTATAACAATATCAAGAAGTTCTTAAAAACAAAAGTGATTTGGAAGCACAAAACTGAGTTAATGCTATCCAATGTCATGATGGGCCAAGAACATTGTGGCTTCCTAAGTTAGAAAATGCCATATACCAAAATTTTAAATGGAACATATTACTTTTTTTCCAATCAATCCCCTGTCTCTGAAAACAAAAACAAAAACACAAAAAAACACAAAACAAAAAAAGAACCAAACTTTTTTTCTTCAGGGGAGGGGAGGGGAGGAATATAAGACATGGTTGGGAACAGCAGTAGTTATATTAGTAGTATCTTGTTACAATAAACTTTGTATTTAAACTTGGTAAAAGCCCATTAGCTGCCAAGAGGGAATAAGGACTAAATTTCCAAAAATGTACAATTTCCTTTAGAGAAGTTTCAGAACCAAAAGACTAATTTACATGAAAAGCTGTAGAGAAAGTAGTTGAAAAGTCCATTCATAAAACTTTTATTCCACTTACATGAACTTAATACACGTGTTCTTAACAATTATGCTTGGATTGTTCATGAAAATTTCATAAGACATTAAACAAAGCTAGCCATCATCTCAAGTTATTTCCCTGTTAACTATTTTTACAGCACATGCATGTTAGGCAAATAAAAAAAAAAAAAATCACAAAAGCAAAAAACAAAAAACCCAAACCAAAAAAAAAAAACCAAAACCAAAAAAAAAAACCCAAAAACCAACAAAAAAACCCAAAACAAAACAAAAAACCAAAAACAAAAAACAAAACAAAAAAAACCCAACCAAACCAAAAAAACAAAACCCCAAACCAAACCAATAAAACCCTTAAAAAAAAAAAGTTAAATACATGGGATTTTTATTTGCTGCTGTGCTTGATATACATAAAGTAATGGATATCAAGCAATTCATTTTTACTGCATCTTTACTTGTACATTTGTTCTTAGGTTGCCTAAAACATTTAAATACAAATAAAAGGAGTGTAGCAAAAATAATGAAAGCAAACAGCAGGTAACTTTACAAATAATGGAATGTGAACCGTTTCTGCCCTTATCCAGAGTAAATTGGGTCACAACTAAAGGAACACTTTTGCAACTGTAATCAAAGGTGTGCACATTGAGTGAGTATTCCACAGATACTCATGGTTCAATATGTAGTATCTACAGAATACTCATTTCTACTACAGCCTCGTAAGTGCTCCAAACCTTAAAGTACCCACAAAAACTACACCTGTATCTGGAACCAATTATCCCTTTTATTCCCCACCAGGACAAACCAATATGTAGGCAGTTTTCTTTGCTTAGACATGGAAGCAGTTTTAACACTGGCCCTTGTGAAGCCACAATGTACCAAAAGTACTATGCCAAACATTTATAACTAGTATAAAAATTCCACATCCCCATATTGGCCACCTCAAGATGAAAACAGATAACTCCCTAAATGTTAACTGGCTCTACTCCCCTAATATTCAACATAAAAACCACATGGGAAATATAGAAATTCAAATAGAAGTAACATAAACCTGTCATAAATCGTAAACAAAAAACTATTTGTGGGACAGCATGGATGACAAATGGTCTACTGTGTAAATTTTAGAATGAGGCAGACAAAAGTTGGAAGGCCGGTTAATTTTCCCCTCCTTCTCCTGCTTCAGCTTCGTCTCCTTGGGTGTCCGATGTCCACAACTGGTAAAAGAAGGAAAGATTTTTCAGCATGTTTCAGTTTGAAAAAAATCTTAATACATTTGTCATGGTACCAGAATATAACCGCAGCTTTTGCTGAAAGCCTTCTTTAAAGGGTTACAGCAATGAAGACAGCTTCAAGATACAAAACACCCTCATTTTCTCCCTAACCTTTTGGTGTAAACACTGTACAAAGCAAGTTCTCTTCAAAGAAAGTCAGATACAAGAAACTCTTAGTTACCACAGAAAAGAAAGCAAAATAAAAAATACAGAAGTGCTACAAAATACAAAGTATTAATAAGCTATGAGAATATATCAAACTGCTCTGAATAGCCCCAATGAGAGACAGATGTATAAGTTTAGTGTACCCAACTAGAATCATCTTAATTCAACCCAAGTTCAAGCTCAGGCTACTACTTTCCTTTCATAAAACGTTAAGACTCCCACTCCAAAGACAATGTCACACTCCATGAAATTCAAGAGTGAGGATTATCAAAGTCTGAATTAAATACAAATTTAGCTTTTCTAATGTTTTTAGCTTAGAAAAACATACTTTTTTGAAACTGTAAGACAGATGAACAGAAAACAGTATGGTCAGAACCTGATCTTCTAAGACGTAAAAACTGAACTATCCCACGGTGGTTAAGACTATGGGATTCTATTAATTTTTTTTCACTAATGCTAATTTATTGGCAGTTAAAAAAATGATCTCGAAATTATTTCACCTTCTTCAAAAATTAGTATTTTTTATAAATCTTTTAACAGTCCATTAATGACTTTCAGATGTAATTATAAAAAGACTACAGCTTATAAAATGAAAAACGAAGGGGAAAAAAACCACAATAATATTTTTCTAATTCCCAAATTGCCCATTAGCTTTATTTATTAACCAAAGAGATCTCTGCCATAGAAGGAAGACTTCTTGCAAGGTCACACATTTAAGCTAAATGACCTCTGGAAATCTGTGTGTTCCTGATAAACATGGGTTTTGTAAGATGAAACTGTCTTCTAATATCTCTTCCCAGTTTTAACCTTCAAGGATTCTTGAATTCTCCATAAATACCTGAAAAAACTTGACACATTTTTCTACTAAGGTTATATTGTTGGCAATATTAGTCAATCAGATCCAAACCCAAATACTAGGTAATTATGGCAAAATTTCTTTACCTAACAGATAAATGATTCAATCAACCTATAATGATAACAGGTGATATTACCAAGGCTCAGAGAAGACACAAAGTAACTAGTGACAGAATCAGAATGCAATCCTTGGTTTTCTTTTTACTCAGTTGTTGGGAGTATGCTCTTTCATGCTATACTAATAACCAAAATCAGCTGGAAGTATATATTGGAAGTCAGGTCCTCTCAAAAAGTGATGACAATGTAACAGTAAGTAGGTCTCAATTTCCACATTTCAGGAATGACAACTATCGCATCACTTCAAACCAGAAAATATGAAAATTCTTAAAATTAAAAAACAGCTAACAGAGTAAAGTGCTTCTTTCATTTGACATAAAAAATTTATTCTTTTTTTTTTTTAAAGATTTTTTTTTTTTTTTTTTTTTTTTTATTCATTTGACACAGAGAGAGAGATCACAAGTAGGCAGAGAGGCAGGCAGAGAGAGGAGGAAGCAGGCTCCCTGCTGCGCAGAGAGCCCGATGTGGGCCTCAATCCCAGGACCCTGGGATCATGACCTGAGCCGAAGGCAGCGGCTTTAACCCACTGAGCCACCCAGGTGCCCAAAAAAAATTTATTCTTTAAGAAACTACAGGTTATTCTCTTGACTAAAATAAAAATCTCCCAAGTTTGTAAGTAGCCCCCAGTTACACTTTCTAAAATAATTTTAAGTGTTTAACAATAACCAAGTACACAATGTGGTTCAAAAAACTCTTTGATGATAACTCAACACTAGAATATGGACCTGGTTCAGAAAATTGGCAATGAATTAGAATAAAGCTGGAAGTGAAATGTATAATGATATACAGTTCTCAAGCTCCACACTGCAAGTCTTCACTCCTAGCTCATTACCTGGCACAGCAGGTACTTGATAATTTTTTCCCTTAAGACTCAAAACTTCAAAATCACTATTTACCTGAAGGAGAATGTGGAAACCTATGGGACTAAAGAGGCATATCAACCACTTTGCAAGGTGTAGACTTTATTTGGGTCCCAATTCAAATAAAAAACTGTTTTGTTTTTTTAATAGACAATATAAAAAAGAAACAACAGGAATTTGAGTACTATTTAGATAGTAAACATTATTGAGGAATTACTGTCAATTTTTTCAATGTTAATGGCATTGTAGTTTTTTTTTTCAGTTTGGAGTATGTTAAGGATAAGCATGAGATGCCATATAACAAGCCCCCCCCACTTTTTTTTACTTTATAAAAGGCTAGTTAGGCAAAACAGATTTCCATTAGAATTCCTTAGAGTATCCGAAATTTTTTTTTTAAGATTTTATTTTATTTATTTGACACACACAGAGAGATTACAAGTAGGCAGAGAAGCAGGCAGAGATAGGGAGAGGAGGAAGCAGGCTCCCTGCTGAGCAGAGAGCCCCGATGCGGGCCTCAATCCCAGGACGCTGAGATCATGACCTGAGCTGAAAGCAGAGGCTTTAACCCACTGAGCCACCCAGGCGCCCAGAGTATCCGAAATTTTGTAACTGAAGTTACTGATGGGAGTACCACAGCTGTCTGAATATGGATGCAGGGGTGCCTGGGTGGCTCAGTCATTAAGTGTCTGCCTTTGGCTCAGGTCATGATCCCAGGGTCCTAGAATCGAGCCCTGTATCAGGCTCCCTGCTCGGCAGGAGGCCTGCTTCTCCCTCTCCCACTCCCCCCTGCTTGTGTTCCCTCTCTCGCTGTGTCTCTATCAAATAAATAAAATCTTAAAAAAAAAAATGGAAGCAATTTATGGTCAAGAAAACCATTTTTAAAAAAATAGATTTATTTGAGATAGAGAATGAGCAAGAGACAGAGAGAGCACAAGCAGGGAGGAGAGGGAGGAGAAGCAGGTTCCCCGCTGAGAAAGGAACGGGACATGGGGCTTGATCCCAGGATCATGACCTGAGTGAGCCAAAGGCAGACGTTTAACTGACTGAGCCACTCAGGTGCCCCAAGAAAACCATTTTTAATGGAAATTAAACATGAAGAGAACTTGCATACATTTGATAATAAAAACTATCCTGTGACTAAAATGTTAACAAATGAAAAAGTCAAACTGAAATGGAAAATAAAACAGCCTATGCGATTGAATGTCCAAAACCATGGCTTACAAAATTACTTTAAGAACTAAAACTCTAACAATAGATATATAACTAATTAAAGTATACATTTTTGGTCCTTGATCTAATATTTCAGTTTCTATAAGGTGGCTTTTCTTAATAGCTTTAATAGCAGATACAATTTTATATTCAATATAGAGATCAGAAATATTCCTTGTAATAATCTATAAAAGAACATAATTTCAACCACACTGGCCATTCATGATGCTGTTATGTACTTACTGTCAAGTTGTCTCTCAGTAATTGCATTATTAGCGTGCTGTCTTTGTATGACTCTTCACTTAATGTATCAAGTTCAGCAATGGCTTCATCAAAAGCCTATGATGAAAAAAAAAAGAACACGTGAGTGCTCAAATAATAAGGATTACTAAATTTCCAGAAAACAGGTAAAATACGTACTGTCTTTGCAAGAGAGCAAGCTTTCTCCGGGGAATTCAGAATTTCGTAATAGAACACAGAGAAGTTAAGGGCCAGACCCAATCTGATAGGATGTGTTGGTTGCATTTCCTTTTTGCTGATTTCAAAAGCTTCTTGGTATGCTTGTTGTGACTGATCTACAATCCCTAGAAAATAAAACAAGCCAAAACATATTGACAAAGTCTGCACTTCATCTTCACCCCTCAAGCCAGACCTTTAATATCCAATTTTATGTTCTCAACTATTAAGCTGTAGCAACCTTGACTGAATGAAGATCTTAAAAAAAAAAAAAAAAAAAAAAAAAGCTTCTCAAAGGAACATCACACCAACCACTGGTCAATGTCGATACAAAAACAACTCTTGTGATCATCTCAGAATTATTATGTTTTTAATAACTAGTTTGCACTGCTCTATAGTTATGCTGTGATTGCTAGCTCTTAAAATTGTGAGGAAATATTCCTATGCACAAAATTGGGTTTTCAGCAAGCAAGCATTTTAGAATACCAATATTAGGCAGTAGATATACATTCTCAGGACTTTAAAAAAGTTAATTACTGGAGCATGGGTGACTTCAGCTCAGGTCATGCTCTCAGGGTTGTGAGACTGAGCCCAACGTGGAGCCTGCTTAAGATCCTCTCCCTTGCCCTCTGCTCTTCCTACCTCTTTAAAAAAGAAAAAAGTTAATTCCTGCTCTTCATTCAGTGCTCTAAGGAATTAAACAAAAAACCTACAACTGTTTACATTTCAGAGAGCCTACTTCCATACTATGTTATTTTATACAAGTTCAACAAACATGTTGAAAAACACTTTACCTTTCTTGTCATCACCAGCAGCAACCTCGGCCAAGTAACGGTAGTAGTCTCCTTTCATTTTCAAATAGAAGACTTTGCTCTCTGCTTGTGAAGCATTGGGGATCAAAAACTTTTCCAAGAGAGACTTTGGAAGAAAAAAAAAAGTCACAATAAGAAGAAAATATTTACAAGACTGAAAAAAAAAATCTTCATTTCTTAACAGCATACTGTAATAAAACAGCCTAAGTTATAAAATTTTAATACCCAGTTATTGCCAGTACTACAATAGCTGAATGCAGTAGGCTCATGAATTTGTGGTTTAAAAGCAGAATGCTGTGGATAGCAATACTTAAAAAGTTAAGTCAGGGTTTAGTTTATTACTTAAAGACACATTTTGAAAATATGACTACCCTGCACAGTGCTATCTATTTACATGCTGATAAAGACCACATGCTTCAGTGAATGTGAAAACATGAAAGCTCCTAACAAGCTTTTATCTAACAAGTTGACAAACTTTCTATTTCCAAGGTAGTTATTAGAATGGAAAGCACACAAGAGTTGAAAATTCTGGGGCTCTGGAGGACTATGACTCAAGCAAAATCCAATAATGTAAGAGACACTACCAGAGTCCATAACCGAGAAAGCAGAACAAAATTAACTTCATTTATAAGAAAAAAATTCAAGCAAAACATTACAAGAGGTTAAAAGTTGTTCAAAGTTTCACTGTTCCTAATTAAATTAAGACAGTGGTATGGGGCGCCTGGGTAGCTCAGTCGGTTAAGCACTGCACTGCTGGTTTTGGCTCAAGTCCTGATCTCAGGATTGTGAGATCCACCCCTGTCCCAGGCTCCCCAGCAGGGGGCCTATGGAGATTCTCTCCCTCATCCTATCCCCCCTCGCTCTCTCCCTCTCTCTCAAATAAATAAATCTTAAAAAAAAGATAGTGGTAGATAAGCTTATGAGAATTACAGATCTGAAGAGCAAACCTTTAATTTCCTTAAAGTGATTTTTAGCTAATACATATTTACAGATCACATCAGATAAAATTTCATCTTCTATAATTTCGTTTAAAACTATTAACAATCTAGGGCGCCTGGGTGGCTCAGTGGGTTAAAGCCTCTGCTTTCGGCTCAGGTCATGATCTCAGGGTCCTGGGATCGAGGCCCGCATCGGGCTCTCTGCTCAGCGGGGAGCCTGCTTCCCCTTCTCTCTCTGCCTGCCTCTGCCTCCTTGTGATCTCTCTCCCTTTGTGAAATAAATAAATAAAATCTTTAAAAAAAAAAAAAAAGAAAAAAGCTATTAACAATCTAAACTAAATTCTAACATGCTAGTAATAATAATTATATCCTACAACTGATTTAAAGCAGAAAAATCAGATCATTGTATTAAGGAGAGAAGGCACAATAAACTAGTGGGAATTTTTCTTTTAAGAGGGGAAAAAAGTAATTCCAGTAGTACAATTAGGCAAATGTTAATAAAAATACTCAAAAAACAAAACCATTCTCACCACCCCCAATTTTCCTCCTAGCTAAAAACACCCCAGGAATCAAGATGAAAATCAGTTTTCAACTGGGCTTAATCCCAAACTAGTCCACACGCAGTTTAGTCTACTTATACGCAAAACAGTTTGAAGCTACAGATAGTCTGAAGCTCACAGATAATCACGTGAAGTGGGTAGGGGCCAACAAAGCAGTTGGACCAACCTGCATTGCATTACTGGAAGGGGTTCAAGGTGAGAAATCAAACTATTATGTTTTCTGTGGTTACTAACCAATATTTTAAACCAATGGCCTAAAATCAGAGGAACACTTTGCTCAGGATAACAAAAACTTTATTACACCACACCCATACCTTCTTATTCAAAGACCGCTGAGCTGCAAGTGTTTTGTCCTTTGAACACAAGCTCATTAGGACATAAGCACTCTCTGAACACTGACTGCAGCAGCTCTTTTAGGATCTGCCTCAAAAAGAGCACATAGTTCCATTTAATATAGTAAGTGGATTTTTCACTTATCAATTTTTCACTTAAGAAACAAATGACCAAGCCTTGTCAAGTTTTATATCTTAATACAAATACATTTTTCATTCAACTATGGAAAATGGTATAACATAATGGCTTTGGAGTCAGTCTAGGTTTAAATGATGGCATTCCATATGTCAAAGGATAAATTCTATTTCTGACTGGCTAAGATAAAGGTTAGACTATGAAGTCTAACTAAAGAAAAAGCATAATGTGATTACCAGAATTCACAAATCACTTCAAACAGCAAGAGAAAAATATGTAAATTTAAAGAAGGTTCCATATACAAGTCTTTTGGCTCATTTACACAGGTAAGATTATACTAAAATATCTTCAAATAAAACCAGACAATAACTAAGTCCAACCATGAAAGTTATTTTTCACCTATGAATTTTTATTTCATATTTTGCTACTTCAACGTATTTTTCACATTCACTTAATTCTCCAAATACTTAAATGCCTGTGATAGACACTGAGAATATAATGGTGGATAAGTGGTCTAGCAAGGACGAAAAATAAAACTGAGAATAACATTACCTAGTCACGTCCTTCACTTTTCAATGACTTTAACCTATTCTATGTTAAGATGGAGACCACAAACACATGCAGTCACGAGTGAATCACTTAAGATGTAAAACTTTAAAATACACCAACTTGTAGAAGTTATTTAGGCAAGGTGACAGGAAATCTTACTACTCATCTTTGGTAACTCAACTTTTATGAGAACTTCTGTATCCCCAGTAACATTATTTTACACTAGAGGAACTCATAAGGAAAATTTTTAAACAGTAGTTAAGCACCTCTTTCCCTAAAGTGAACACTGCTATAGCCATAACACTGGAAACAATAACAAAAACAACTTTAAAAGATATTAACCAGAAACTGCAAGTAATAGGAAGATAAGACAACAGTAATCAAGCAGCTTACTGGCCCAACCATAGACCAAAAGGACCAAGAGTTAAGTATCAACAGTGACAAACAATGTTTCTAGTGAAATGCTGAATACGAGATGAGAAAGCAGGCTCATTAAACTGTATACTACAAATATGTGAAGTTCTTGGTATATTAGTTAAACCTCAATAAACCTGTTCAAGTAAAAAGCTGTGAACCGGATAAATGGCATACTTTAGTCTATCACATCTTCTGATGACATAACACTAAGAACCATTAAAACACAAGAAGACAAACCGGATATTAAAGATTAAAATAAAGGGGCTAACACTTGGTTTAACAGGCTAGGAAAAAACAAATTGTGGTAGACAATCTCCAAAGATAGGCTCCCTAATTCCCTTGCCATCCCTGTCCACATATGCCATTCCTCCTTCTGGAAGATGTGGAATTTATTTCCTTTCTCCTGAGTCAGGGCTAATTTTGATGACTTGCTTTGACCAAGAGAATGCAGTGGAAGGGACTGAGTTCCATTTCTGAGCCTAATTCTTAAGAGGACTGGCAGCCTCCCCTTTTGCTCTTGGAACTCTACCCAGCATATAAAAAGTCAAACTACCTTGCTGGAGACAAAGGCCAAGCTAGCCCCAGGAATGGAACAGAACGTGTTAGATAAAGCCATTTGGATATTTCAGACCCAAGCCAAATGCAGCAATGAGTGACTCCAGCCAATACCATGTGAAGAACTGTAGTTGAGGCAAACCACAGGATCACAAGAAAGAATAAATCATTAAGTTACTATGTTTTGAATGGTCACACAGCAATAAATAAAAGTTTATAAAGCTATTTCAATAATAAAGATGATACCTCTAACACTTAAATTATTTAATTTGATCCTTTCATAACCCTACCCAGGAGATAAACTAAATTACCCTACAGAAGAAAATGGGGCCCAGCTAATGTGCTCAAAACCACAACTAATGTGTGAAGGTACAACTCCAACTAGGCAATCTGACCTATATTACTATAATTATTATGCTACATTTTTTTTCTGCCCCAAGAGAGTGCTATGCCTACTAAAAAGGATAATGGGATTCCAAGATATTAATACAATTAGGAATCAAAATTAAGGAAAATGATTCAGTTCTATAATGTACTAATGAGACCAAATCTATAGCATATTGCTTCTTTAAAAAAAAAATGTTATCAAGACAGGCATTCACAAACTGGAGAAGATCCAGGAAAGCACACAAGAATGGTAAAGAAACTAGAATCCTGTCATGAAGACCAAAAGGATGGCTCTAGACAAGACTAGTTAAGTTGAGCAAGAGGCAGATTTCTGCTCCATTAGAAGAGATTTGTAGGGGTGGTCCAAACTTGGAATAAGCTACCTAGTCAAATAGTTACATCTACCCTTGCAGAGATTTTAAGGAAAAATAAGGTGATCACTTGGGGTATTTTATAGAGATTCACAAATCAGATGTGGCTTCATTCAACTCTAATGTAAGATAAGGAAGATAATAGAGTTTATTCAATTAAGTTAGTTTTAGCACCAAAGAGGTGATTATGTTAATTTGTCAAACTGACCAAAGAGAAATAAAAGCTACATTTTTAGAAGCCACAGGAAAGATGCAAATGTAGGGAAAAGACCAAGATGGAAAGAATAAGAAAAAAAATGAAAAAAGGAAGCAACACTTATTAGAAAGCAGCAATGACAAGGAAAAAATTGGAAGTGAACAAATTTAAAGGTCATGGAGGACAGGACCAGTAGCTACTTTCAAAACATACAGAAGCTTAAGAGAATATCTTACTAAATATATAATGCAACATTCTAAATTTCATTCATCTATTATAGTATAATGAAAGTGATGATTACTCGGGGACACTGTTAAGAATTTGAATTTCAAAGGGGAAACATAGCATTAGGTAAGTGGTAGATGAGACATTACAACATTCAACCATGAAACAAAGGGTAGGCTGACTACTGATGTACCTCCACTTATAAAATTCTTCATATAACATAGTACATTCACTTTCTAATCCAAATTTAATTAAAATGGAAAAGGATATTTAAGTCAAACACAAAATTAAAGAACATCTTACACTCAAGCACTGAGGCTACATAATCCGTATGAATTTTGCTAAAATATAATTCAATTTAAAAATTCACGATACTGCCTCAGCAATTTAAAAATCTGCTTTTGATGACAACCACTGTCTTTTAAAGATGCCATGACCAACATTTTAAAAAATATCTATGATTAATTTGTAGAATTAGAGTTAGCACATATTCTGACTATACATTAGTCATCTAACAAGGTAAAGTGGGATAGGAAGCAGCAAGATGCTACTAGAAGCCCATATCCAACATCTTTCTGTAAATGGTTCATAAGCCAATGCTAAATGATATGTTAAGAGAAGGCTGTAAAACTTTAATCAATGGATAAATTATGTGACCCTTGAGATCTTAAGGAGATTTTAAGAGATAAAAGATTTTCTTCTCTTTCCAGGTACAATTAACCTCTTAGGTTGTAAAAACACTTAAGATAATATGGGGTTGCTCAACAGGGAGCCTGCTTCTTCTGCCTCTGCCTGCCACACTCTACCTGCTTGTACTCTCTCTCTGACAAATAAATAAAACCTTAAAAAAAAAAAAAAGATAATATGGGGTCAAGTAATGATGCCCTCCCCCAACCTGTTAATTTAACAGGGCAGAATATATTAGCAAGTTTCTAACACACGCTTTGATCAAAGGATAAGCTACACGGCCTCAATGCTTTGACTCTGGAGTGTGTTCAAATTAAATTAAGGAACCATATAAACTGACATGTCATCTAGTTCTGACTGCTCTTCCTGGGGTAGGTTCAACCTGCCTTCATTAACAAGAACTTAAACATTCAATCCTGACTGTGGTCAATATTTCTAATGAACAGTTTATAAACTGAAAAATCTATTCTACTGATATACCCTTATCACTAGTCCTTTGTATGATTATATTCTGAAATTAAGAGGTAGAGTAAAACATCAAACTTTTAGGCAACAATTAGACTAGAAGCCACCTACATCACCAAAACTACTACCTGACTTGGTGGCAAGACCCTAATCTCTGGATATCCAAGCATTTTCCTAGAGCATCAGCTTGGTGTACTAAAGCATAAACTCTAAAATCAGACAGACTCTGAATGCCTCTCTCATCATTAATTTTAAGATATCGGGCAAACTTCTCTCTCAGAGCTAATTTATAAAACTAAATGAAAATTTATATAAAATGATCAACATGAAAATCTACTTCAAAAGGCTGCTTTGAGATCTGAATGACAGTATATATAGGAAAGCACCAATCACAGCTCCTGAGAGAGCAGGAACTCTATTCAGATATAACATATGAAATCTTGACATTAAAAAATCTGCTTTAGTGTTCTTATAATCTCATTTTTAACACTTCGATTTTGATAATCTAAATTTGTGTAACTATTAATAGAGGGGTGAAATAATGTGCAAAAAGCTTTCATTTTAAAACAGTACTGTCGGGCGCCTGGGTGGCTCAGTGGGTTAAAGCCGCTGCCTTCGGCTCAGGTCATGATCCCAGGGTCCTGGGATCGAGGCCCGCGTCGGGCTCTCTGCTCAGCAGGGAGCCTGCTTCCTTCTCTCTCCTCTCTCTCTGCCTGCCTCTCTGCCGACTTGTAATCTCTCTCTCTGTGTCAAATGAATAAATAAAATCTTTAAAAAAAAAAAAAATAAAACAGTACTGTCATATCAAAGGAAAGGTATCATTTTCCTTATTCTTCTTACAGCAGACTTGTAAAGTGCATAAACTATGAAGACAGACTGACTACTGACTAAATTCAAATCCCAGTTCACTGCTCACTAGCTGCATCATCTTGACAAAGTCCTGAAATCTCCCTGGGCCTCAGGTTTCTTATCTGTAAAAGGGAGATATTCTTAGTAGATATAATACACAAAGGTATTAAGAGGATTCAATGAGTTAATATATAGAAAGCACTTAAAACAGAACAAGAAGGGATACCCTTTGGAGGACAGAACGGTCTAATCTGATCCAGCATTCTCTAACCATTTTCTTTCAAGTAGTGTCTAAACTAAATAAACATATAAGTTATCACAGGAAATATTTACATTATAGATAATTAACTTTAAAATGACACCTTTACCAGCCAACCCACCAACATCCCAGAAACCCACCTTAGTTCCATACTCCCCCCTCTCAGGTGCTCTAATTTCCTTATGTTTCAAAAATGCTTATTCCTCCCAACCACAGTACTTATTAATTTCTCTCTAAACATACACTTTCGGGGTACCTGGGTATCTCAGTCGGTTAAGCATCTGCCTTCAGCTCAGGTCATGATTCCAGGCTCCTGGGATGGAGCCCTACATTGGGCTCCCTGCTCCTCCCTCTCCCTCTGCCTGCAGCTCCCCCTGTTTGTGCTTTTTCCAAATAAAAAAATAAAATCTTGGGGCACCTGGGTGGCTCAGTGGGTTAAGCCTCTGCCTTTGGCTCAGGTCATGATCTCAGGGTCCTGGGATCAAGCCCCGCATTGGGCTCTCTGCTCAGGGGGGAGCCTGCTTCCCCCCCCCCTCTGCCTGCCTCTCTGCCTACTTGTAATCTGTCTCTGTCAAATACATAAAATCTTTAAAAAAAATAAAATCTTAAAATTAAAAAATAAACAGGTACATGTCCTAGGAAAAAAACTAAGTAATAACAATAAATGCTCCATATTTAAGGTTTAAAGATTTTTGGTTTTAGGACTGCTTTATGCTCATTTAAAAAATGTGGAAAGCTGTCAAGATCATGGAAGTGGATACGAGTTTTCCAAAATTCTCATTTGTGCTTCAAAGCTTAACTTTTATCACTGGTCACAAATACCATTTGTTTTCTTTCTTTTTTTTTTTTTTTTAAGATTTTATTTATTTGACAGAGAGAGAGAGATCACAAGTAGGCAGAGAGGCAGGCGGAGAGGCAGGCAGAGAGAGAGGGGGAAGCAGGCTCCCTGCTGAGCAGAAAGCCCGATGCAGGACTCGATCCCAGGACCCTGAAATCATGACCTGAGCTGAAGGCAGAGGCTTTAACCCACTGAGCCACCCAGGTGCCCCACCATTTGTTTTCATTTAAGTGACAAGTTCACTTCTTCATTCTCAATATGTCTGCCAAATAAATACTCAAGTACTGAATAACCATAGCTTGACTGTCTGTCATTCTTTGGAGTGTTCTATGGGGGAAAATAAGGGAGCAGCTAGTTCAGCTCACGATTCAAATAATCGCAAAAACTCTTCCTGGAAGTAACTGCTATACTTCTCATTATGCCTCAAAGAATATTAAAAAGATATCTTTTACATAAGGGGTAGTAATGATTTTATAGCTGCAAGAACAGTAAGTAAAGCCAGTATCCGCCCCCCAAAACTAGATGGGTGGTGGTGAGGAATATATAAATTACTAATACAGTATGGTGCCACTATCTTTATTAGTATTGGGACCAGCAGTTTTTGCATCAGTGCTAATGTCCACACAGCGAAGAGTGAATGGTGACTCTTTATTATCATGAATATAATTACGACCTCACAGACCCCTTTTAAAAGGAGCCCACACATTACTCTTAAGAACTACTGAATCAAAGGAATCTATGCTAAAATACCACCCACCTTTCAATATCCAGCTCTAATTCTATATTCTCCCTAACACTAATTCTCAAAACTATCCCGTTTAGGTCTACGTCTTCTATACCTCTAGTGTTTTGTGAAGAGCTTTTTTTTTTTAAGATTTTAGTTATTTTAAAGATGGAGCAAGCAAGCAAACGAGTGAGTAAGCACAAGCAGGGATTGGAGCAAAAGGAGAGGGACAAGGAGACTCTGCGGTGAGCAGAGTGCAACATGGCGCTCAATCCCACAACCCTAAGATCATGACCTGAGCTGAAATTAAGAGTTCAATGCTTAACCAACTGAGCCACCCAGGTGCCCCAAGGGCTTTTAATTAAATAAGAAAAAAAGGAAATATCCTAATTTGTCAGTAATAAACTAAATTATATTACACCCATATATAACACTATAAAACATTTTAAAAAATGAGGTGTGTGTGTGTGTGTGTGTGTGTGTGTTGATATGGAATGAAGCATAAGACACACACCAAACTGCAGGTGTGTATGCAAGCCTGTGTCTGCACAACTTACAGCATACTTTGAGGGGTTTCTTGTTTTTGCTTGTTTCTTAAAGATTCTATTTTTAAGTAATCTGTACACCCAACGTGGGGCTCAAACTTACAACCCTGAAAACAAGAGTCCCATATTCCACTGAGTCAGCCAGGTGCCCCCAGAATACCTTCTATATAATCCCAACTCAAGTGTCTTCTTCAAGTATAGAATTGTTTGCGTAGGAACCATAAATTCCCAGAAGGATAAAAATAGGACTAGGACTAATACAGATTATTACCTCTGAGCAGGTAGGACAAAATCAGAAAATTTTTCTTTTTACTTCATATCCTATGCTCTATAACATCTAAATTATTATCCAGAGTAATTGTAATTTAAAATTGAAAAATTTAATTTTAAACCTTCAACTTTTCATGTACATATCTATTCTTAACCTACTTATAGGCTCTTTAAAGATACAAGTTTTATACATATTAAGCACTTAAATATTAAATTCCCAGGCTGAATTACATATGCACAATTCAAACAGCTTCATTTTAACAAAGCAGAAGAAACCTAGAATAATCTGGAGTAAAGGAGGAAATAAACTTAGTTCAGCAACCCGAAAAAGTATCCAGAGTTCATCATCTTATCAAACTTCTAGTTAAAACAAGAGAGAAATTCTTAAGGTTGGTATTGTACCTTAGATAATGATTATTCTGCAAAAAAAGGAAAACAGAATGTTGTTTTCTCTAAAGACCTTAGGCATTGCTTAAAAATGACAAGTGTTTCTCTTCCTTATGATTTTCTTAATAACACTGTAGTTTAATACAGTGTACGACACATAACATACAAAATATGTATTAGACTGTTTATGTTACCGGTAAGGCTTCCAGTCAACAGTACATTGTTAAGTTTTTGGGGGAGTCAATAGTTATACAATTTTCAACTGCATGGGGGGGTGGTCTGCACCCCAACCCCCATATTGTTTAAGGGTCAACTATATTCAGAAACAGAAAAAAAAAAAAAAAAAAGAAACAGCAGCCAAGGGGCAGGCTAGGTACATATATATCCTAATATGCTTGCAGGATCCCTGGATAAGCTCCAGGGTTCTATGTAAGAACCCTGAAGGAGGCTAAGAGAGACAAAAATCCAGGGATAGTCTTCCTACATTTCATTCCAACATTAATTTCAAAACCTCCCTTCCAATTTTATCCCAGAAAACTTCTCTAATGCACTTCCTATCCCACCACTAATCCTTAGATTTTCTTTAAATTCAAGGTCACTTTTTCTTTCTTTCTTTCTTAAATGAGAATCAGAATTTATAGACTAAGCGGTCCTTAGACTAAACTCTAAAAAATTAACAAACACCTATTATCAAGTATTTATACATTTATTTCAGCCCTAAAGAACAGTGACTATGCACTTAAATTAAATCACTGGCCTACATGCTGTGATTTGGGCTTGCCAATATAGAATACATGAAACCAGCTAGCTAATGAGCTATGTATTTCAAAGCAAAATTACAAGTTATAGAAGTGGGGTATCTTCCCCTTTTCAAAGGGTAATCCATCAGAAAATGACATAGTCCATTCAGAAAGTACTTTGGCAAAATACATTCAGTTCATAACCTTTGACAAAGCAATCATACTATAGGGCCTATATCTTTAAAAAACTCAACTGATTTCTACAAATCCTCAGTGGTTTAAATTAATGTCCTATCTAAATATATTGGTTAAGTAACAGGACAGTATCATGTGTCTCCTAGAGGGCACAATATCACTTTCAGGAAATGGATTTCTTCCTCAAATGCAGAATCTGAATTATAAGAGCTCACCAGAAAAACCCAAATTGAGGGACAGTCAACAAAGTAAATGAATTAGGAGGTTATAAGTGCTATTACCTGTGAATAAGTTCTATAGGTTATACAGTTTATTTCATCAGTTATTTTAAAAAATGCTAATTTTGACAATTATACTGTGGTTATATAGGACATGCTAATATTTAGGGAATCGGGTAAAGGGTATATTTTTTCCCCTAAGTTTGAAATTATTTCAAAATCAAAAGTTAAAAATAAGGTTAACTGGTTAGAAAGAATTTAACTACCACATGTAGTTACTACCACATGTGTAGTTATTTACCACATGTAAAAAAAGTTACTTTGGTTATTTAATATTATATGAAAATAAACTTTAAAGAAAAATCCTTAATAGTGACTTTCTAGAAGATGACAAAAGCAGTGAGTTTGCTCTCCACCTTCATACCCTTTTTGTGCTCAATCGTGTTTTTCAAATTTCCTTATTGGATTGGTAAAATTTGTATTTAGGAGAGAAACAGCACAGAAACAAGTGCTGATACATTCGTAAACAAAAATATAAGGGATAGAAAGGAGGCTCCCACTTTTTCTTCGAGAATATTTCACTAATAGTGCTAAATTTAATTTCCATTAAGAGAAAAATATACTTAAAATGTCTCTAGCAAATAATAAATAGCCCCCGAATATCAAAGAAAAGAACCCCTAATGAGACATTTATGGACTGCAATTGGAAAATATGCCTAGAGTATGTCTTCTTTGACTTGACCTCACCAAATATGTGAATGGGAAAGATCAAGCTTCCATAACCCATTCCTGTTTTAGACTGTACTACCATGGCCCTCTTCCATGAAAACAAAGAGAGATTAGGCTATAGATATGCTACTTTCATACAAATCACACATGAAAAATGCCAGTGGTTAAAAGAGAAAAGGGGCAGGAAACTGAGGCACAAAGGCTTTCACAAATGACATTCTCATTATTTTCATTCAGGTAGAGAATCCTAAAATACAGTCTAAAACTAAAGCCACTGTTTTTAATGAAATTAAAGTGATTAATTTTATCCAGTTATTCCGACAATCCTCAATGCCTGCAAAAAACTAATGCATTTATAGCAGAGTAAACATCATGTCTCAATGTACAACAAAGGTGATACAGTAAGACACAAAATATGTTTATGGTATGACCTAATGTAAGTCACTGAACTCTGAGTTTATCTGTGAAAATAAAAAATCTAGAATGGATGCTGCTTCAAGCCTAAAATTCAATTATTCTATAAAACTCAACTCCCAATTTATTTTATTATTTAATTACAAAACTCATAACATCCCAAAGTCATTTTTTGTAACACCCTCAATAGGAAACAATTTTAATTCCAATTTTACAGCACATTGTGTAAGTTCAAATTTCTAGTCTTGCACAATTCCCCTGTGCAGAGAATTTTATCAGAACTTTCACTTTATTCTGCAGAGCCACTGAACATTTTATCATTCCTAGATCTAAAATTCTAAAAAGAAAGCAGGCTTTTTGTTGCATGTGGGGCCCACCAATTTGGAAATTAGTCTCTTGCTCCCCCTTGTGGCTGGAATGGCCTCTTTCAACTGCAACTTCATTTAGTTGCTTCCAACCAATTAGAAAAGTGCTCCACCAGAAATGCTAATGAATCAGGCCATTGTCAAGAATTAATTTGCACTTAAACTCATCTTTCTATGCAATGTTGGCCTACAAGAGTAGAATTTTAGGTGTCCTATGAGTAAGGTCATCTAGAATGAAAAGACAGAGCCGCTTAACTTCAAGGATGGGATCACAGAGGAATGTAACCACTTAGCTGAATACATTTTCCATTAACGAATAAATGGCAATCTTCACAATTAACTTCTAAAAAAATCAACAACCGAATTTGAGAAAATCAAGATATATTAACCCTGGTGTTAAGGAATGTTAAAGCCAGCCTAAAATATTCATCCTAATTTCCGCTGAAAGCTAGAGTAGTTGTTCCTTAAATTTTCCCTAAAATGAATTGAGATAACTGCAGAAAACTTAAAAGCTGATAAAAAGCCTGGTGTTCTAAAACATTTTGTATGTATGTCTTTAAAAAATCAACGGGGTGAAAGCACTCACAGTAAGTGGGATGAAAAATTGCTAAATTAAATCAGGTTCAGAGAACTGTCTGCCTTTAGATCCTTCATACCAGGCAAAATCATCCCAGGGTAATCTATGTTTTACCTCATATTCAAAATGTAGTCCTAATGATAAAGTGGTAAATGGTAGAAAGTACCAAAAAGAATTAATAGAGCACCAAGTGATAACTGTTAAAACTGTTCTACCATGCTTGGGGGCTTTCCTCCTCCCTTGACACAGAACCCTTTTTATAGTGAGCATCAACTTTGACCTGGGTTGACCACCAACAAGGCCCCATTTCTCAATATTTCCACCACAAAACACTTTTTGTTTAAAACCCATCTTTTTTTTTTTTTTTAGAGAGAGATTTTATTTATTTGACAGAGACACACACAGAGAGAGAGGGAACATAAGCAGGAGGATTGGGAGAGGGAGAAGCAGGCTTCCCGCTGAGCAGGGAGCCCAATGTGGGGCTGGATCCCAGGACCCTAGGATCATGACCCGAGCCAAAGGCAGAGGCTTAATGACTGAGCCACCCAGGTGCCCCAAAACCCATTTTTATAGTGTTTTTTAACTTGCATATGCATACTGTACATATTATTATAAACTCCCTAGTAGGACTAGATTTTATCAGTTATTTTTTAAAAAAGGTGAACACCAGAGCTCTTTCATAGTCAACCAAACATGACGTCTTTCTGTTATGTGCCCGTTTCCCTAAGTTACCAAGATTTTTTTAAGGGCAGGCATTTTTAATATTTTACTGTACTTATATTACATTTATTTCTATAAATGTATACTATATATAATATATATTTATTTTTCAAAAGCACAGGGAGCTTATAAAATAAATATTAAAGGAATGTAAGCAGTTAATTAAAATTTACATTTAACTTCAAAATTAATAAACTAAGCCACAATGAAGCACTATCAGACGTACAAAAAAAGGTAAGCAGTATATTTGCTATTTAATATCACTATGGAATGTGTGTTAACTCAGTAATTCTCAAAACATCCTCGAGGTAGATAATACTATCATTCCCATTTTGAAGATGTAGAAAGAGTCAGAGATGGACTAACTTCCCCAAAGTCATAAAATGAATAAAATTTCAACCTCCCAAAGTTTGCATAGCCTGGTGCTAGATTTAGATTCTATCATCCCTTTAAAGGTAGTACACACTTTAGTTTCATTTATTTTTAGAAAAATTACACAAGACTATTCTTCAAGTCTTATCCCTGTGAGCTTATAGAGCTTATAATTAAGTCTGATGAAAAGCCCCTCTATCCAATGAAAACAGCCAAAGGGGAAACTGGAGAGAAAATTCACTACTCATAACAAAGAGCAGGATCACTTTAGGATGTCCTATTTCTGAACATCTTCCAAACACAGTAATAAAGTACTCAAATTACTGAATTGAGAATTTGTTCTAAGTATACTACAGCCTGCCTATATATATAATCCTGCCCTCAACTGTCAATTTTACAGAGTCACATTTTAAGTAATGCATTTGGGGTAGGATTTCACCAAATGTCTCTGGGTTAAATGTTAAAATGTGGTCCAAGTAGGTCTATGTCCTCCTAAACTGGGCAATGGTGTTTAATAATATTTTACGTCTTAAGAAGCAAAAAAATAATGAGCAGACAGTTCATGAGTATTGGATCAAGTAGGTTTTTCTCAGAAAAACACTTGTAATTAATCAATTAAGATGAGACCCACTGAACTCAAGACTGGGTTCCTTGGTAATACAGCTAATTTAAAAAACAAACAAAACCCTCTTATATCCCAAAACTTGTTTTCAAGATAGGAATTAACCTCCATTAAAAGGCATTTTTAAATTAAACAATTCAAGTAAATGAAATCCTAATACAACAAAACTGGGCACTCCTTGCAAATTAAATGCAAAAGGGTCTTTCCTACATTTAAAGAAATGAACAGGCATACAGGTCAGACCACTGAAGTCTTATTTTTGGTCTTTTTAACTCTACATGTTAACATCTGACAGACTGTCCTTACATTCTTACCTTGCTATCCTATCTGAGGCTAACACCACCGTAAGCATATTTTTATTTGGGGGGGACAGGAAGAATGCTCATAACAAATTCTATCAAAAGAAAGTCACAAAAGTTTATATGCTGAAATCTTTTTTAGTAATCTAGTCAAGTGTAAACAAATGTGATGTTCGTATTACAGGATCATACTGATATCATATCAGCTATATATCCATGCTTTGTTGCCTCAGGAGCCACGCTGTAAGCAATAAATAAATAAGCCAACAGAAAACAAAAGTTAACTCTGGCAAGATATAAGACTATTCTGTAGAGCGCCTGGGTGGTTCAGTTGGTTAAATGACTGCACTTGGCTCAGGTCATGATCCCAAGGCCCTGGGAGTGAGACCCTCATCAGGCTCCCTGCTCAGAGGGGAGCTGCTTCTCCCTCTCCCTCTTTCTACAGCTCCCCTTGCTTAAGGTTCTCTCTGAACAAAAAAATAAATAAATAAACAAAAAACTATTCTATACCCCATTACTACTTATGTCACATTATCTTACCAGAAAATGCAAAACTAAATCAAAGACAAATGACAACTGGTACTACATTTTTGCAGATACAAGTTTTTCATTCAGAAAGAACAAATGAAGAATGACCTACTACACAGAAATGTGCCTAATACCATGGAAACAGCTGAGATATAGTGGCAAAACACTCCATTCCTCCCAAGCTAAATTGAAATCTGTGCTACCTAAAAAATACTGATATGTTTAATATCAAATTGAATACTACAAACACCAATGGTCCATTCTGTTTTCAAGGAGAATGAAGGAATGGAGCCAATCCTCTGAAGTTGGGGGAAAAAAAAATGAACAAGATTAAAGTAAACTCTAAATCCGAGTAATGAAGCAGAAACCCTCAGGCCATAAAGATGGAAATCAGCAGTGGCTTCTATCAGGGACAGTGGTAAGACCAAACTAGAGCCAAAGGCTCTATATATGGGATGTTGGCAAAGATCGAACAGAAGGATAGAAGGGAACCAGTGCTTTACAAAAATAATTAAGAGCTGTATGCAGCATAGAACTGCCAAAATTAAGTCGATAGAAAGAAGAGGTAACTTCAAAAGAAAGATGAACTCTGGATTTGGCATATCGAATCTTATAGCAATTCTAAATCCCCTAAAGAGCACTGTTCATTCTCAGTGTAAAACCATCATACTAATAAACAAAGTACAAGAACCAGGATGAAATCACAATAGGGATCTTAGAAATTCTAGGGGGGAAAAAAACCACTTTAATATGTATTATAATTTCAACGGACAAGTTTCTTTTTTTAATGTGGCTGACATTATAAATATTTATTTGACATTATTCAGAATATCTAGAATTTTAACTTTTTAAAAAGAGAATTTCTCATATCGATACACATTCTTCACTATGAATGTGCCAAAGATCACCGACTTTGGGATCAAAAATGAAAAGTCAAATGAATCTCAATAGCCCAATAACATTTAAGTTAATATTATAAAGGCAAATCTATGTCATATACTGGGCTCCCTTTATATGCTAGAACCACTCACCAGATATGAAAAGATACTATATTCATGGGGGAAAAAACCGCAAGTCTTTCATAGGTTAAAGCCCCAACTATAAAACGAGATTAATGTATAAACAATGATTAACTATATATATATATTATACGAGCATTGAGAATCTATTCTGATATTAGTAAAAGAAAATGAGTCCAAAGAACCAGATCAAATCTTCAAAAAAATTGTAAAATCCTGAAAGTAGATTTTCCTTATAAAAACAACTGTTTTTGCATGTCTCCAATCCACCTTCTAAGAGGCAAAATTTGGTGTCACCTTCTAGGGCCTGAAGTTTTTTCATGGCCTCTGAAGTCCCCCACTCCTTGGTTTATACCATTATACGAAGTATGTATAACAGTATAGTATAATCTAGACAGTACCCATCTCTCCTAGTTCCATCACTTGCAAAATTATTGAAAGAGCCTTTTAAAGGAAGCAATGTCCCCCCCACCTAATGTTCAAATAGAATGATCTAGAATGCAACAACTCTTCTACAAAATCTTACTGTGCTGAATTAACCAAATTTCACTTAATTGATAACCTGGATTACACTATATTTTTCACTCCTAGATAAGCAAACCCAACAATGCCCATGACTTAGGCTAAATGGTTGAGGATATACTTTACAGCTACTCTCTGGAATCTCCCTCAGCTTCTATCAGCAGTTACTGGTATTTGTTAAGACCCGATTGAGAGGCAGATATTTATTTCCAAAACCATGCCACTATACTAGCTATAATTACTTTAAGTGTTATGTTATTTAACTGTTAGAATATACAAGGGTGAAAAGATATGTTACTATGAAAACTAAATGGAGTGCTTTGGAAGAACTAAGGTTTTTTGGGGGGGGACAACTAGTTTTTAAAGGGAGTTACATACAGAAAAATAGCTCGGATTGGACAACTAAAAGAAAAAAATTACACATTTCTAGAAAGATTCTGAAAGCAACTAGCTTACCAAACATTTAAATTCTCACTCTACTATGCAGACTCAAACTGTATTTTGTAAAGGATACATTGATAAGGGTAGTAAGCAAATTATCTGAAAAGGCCTTGGCCTCACATTAAAAATGGACAAGTGAACATATACATGTATATTTTAATTGAAAGCAAATGTTTAAAACAAGTATGATCATATAAACTACTTTTCAATTAACCAATTAGGATGCTTCTACTGTACCACTATTGAGGTGTTACCACTAGGATTTCTTTACTAGTCGAGTGTTTTTAAAAGAAAAAATGAAAAGCAAAATTACTCTTGGTGAGCTATTATAACTCAAAGGTAGCTTATTTCCCACCTTTCGAATTCAAAATGCCTCTGTGGGGTGCCTGGGTGGCTCAGTGGGTTAAAGCCTCTGCCTTCAGCTCAGGTCATGATCTCAGGGTCCTGGGATCGAGGCCCGCACTGGGCTCTCTGCTCAGCAGAGAGCCTGCTTCCTCCTCTCTCTCTGCCTGCCTCTCTGCCTCCTTGTGATCTCTCTCTGTCAAATAAATAAATAAAATCTTAAAAAAAAAAAAAAAAGCCTCTGTGGGGGCTGTACACAATTTCTTCCTTTTTCTTGGGTGGATTAAGAGTTGAATCATTATTTTGTAAGTGTGCCCGTACTTCCTATTCTTGAGATTTTAACTCAGGTTTTTCACTCTAATTCCAATCGCAAATCCTTGAAATTTTTCCTTTTAGTTTGCTTTTAACACACTAATCAGCATCTTCACCATCATCATCACAGATCATCACTAAAACTAAACATCTCCATATTATCTGTATCTTTTACTCTAACAGGCAGAAAGGCATTCTTAGTGAAGTACTGGTATACTGAAAAAGGATAGGTAGCCTGTTCCTCTTAAGTTGTTGGTTATTCTTCCCTTTCCCACCAAAGAGCAAACACCTACCTTTCTATTTTCATTCCTTTATTTCCTTTCATTTCCACATCATACACCTCAGACTTTCCAACTGTATAAAACTGCTCACCAGGTGCAATACTTACTGCTTATCATGACAACTCTTCAAAAATAATGAATTTTATTATCAAAAAGACTGTGTCCAATGTATTCCTCCCTGGAAGAGACTGTAGGTATCTACTCTGCAACAGGTCTTTGTATTTTCAAACACACCAAAAGCCATTTGACAAAAACATGCAAATATATTAAGTAGTAAAGATGAATATAACACTGTAGAGTTCTTTTGAGCTTATTCCAATAAATAAGCTGTCTAGTGACTGTCTGCTCACAATTCCATACAGTGGTTTCTAAAGCCCAAGGCACATAATATATTCAGACCAGCAAAGCCCCAGAATCTACCTGGTTTCCTAGCTTGTTCCTGCTTAACAGTTCTGTAGGATACAGATAGAAACCAGTGCCCGGCAACCACACCTTAAAACTGCCTTGGGCAAATAAAAATGTAGAGAAGTATAATAAAATGGAACTCAAGTTAACTAAATAACTACTACTATTACTCAACTGCTGTTGCCAACTGTTAGATGCTAGATTCAAGATTCTACTGCTTCATCTTCTACTATAAGATGTTTTTTGGCTTATACCTGCGGCTTTCAATTTTTTTTTTTAATTTTTAGTTTTATTCTTTGCCCCAGGGGTACAGGTCTGTGAATCATCAGGCTTACATCTTTCAAGCATTCACCAAAGCACAAACCCTCCCCAATGTCCATAACCCATCCACCCTATCCCTACCCTCCCAACCCCCAGTAACCCTTAGTTTGTTTTGTGAGATTAGGAGTCTCTTATGGTTTGTCTCCTTTCAAATTTTTTAATGACACTCTGGAAAATTTACTGGTCAGTATGGACCCTCTGCCCCAGAAAAAGATAGTGTAAAGCTTCCTGGATCTTTTAAATCCCATTCCTGGACTCTATAGTTAAGAGACTCCTGATTTTCATTCTCCGTAACAATCCTATGGGGTAGACATTACTGTCATTTAATTGAAGTCCGTCTTCTCAGAGGAACTGAATGATTTTCTTAGGCTATGCAACTATTAGATGGTAAAAAGTTGGTCTGACTCAAAACATGGTGTTCTTTTTACACCACCACATTCTTCTTTGAGCCGGAATTGGGTTTTCTAGTATGTATTTTGTCATTTCACGTTCAAGACAAAACCATCCAGTTTTTGACTGCTTCTTGGGGATTTATGCAGAGGAAGTAGTAGAGATCACTAGTGTTGAATCCCTGCCCCACTACCAAGAGAGCTTCTGGTTTAAGATCTGGCAGGAAAGGCAGATTGCATTAGTTCACATATGGCAAACTTCAAATGAACAACCTAAGAACCCCAAGTTCTCTTACAAAAAGAGAAGTCCATGTTGTGAAGTCATGCCTATGACCATTTTCCACAGTAATGCTCTATAACTGCACAAAACAACAAGACTACCCTTTCTCTCTGTAGTAAATGATATTAATTAAACACTTGATAAATAACCAGAATGGCAGTAACCATTTAATAAAAGACTAAAGAGGTCTTCAGAAAAACTTAGCTCCTTTTCAGGAAGAGGTCTTGCCAGTATGATACAGGTGCTCAACAGAATAATCAAGTCTGGTTCATCACTAATGCAACTGAGAAGTAACGTTAATTCCGAAAAGGGACTACCACTTATTTTTCTCAAATGGCCGGCGGGGGATATCAAAGTTTAGAAAAAACTATAATAAAAATTTTGGTTTTTTTTTTTTTTTTACCATGTAAGACCTTAAAATACAATTAAGGCAGGCTTTCACTAATCATCAAGTACATCAAAGTTTTTTCTCTAGGAGAAATGTCAGTTCTGCTATATTTTATTCTTCCATTTTACTCAAAGGGGGAAAGGAATTTTATGCAAGATGTTTCCAGAACCAACATGACCTGTTTGCAAAGAGATGACAGGTCTACTTGAAAAAGAACCACAATATCTGTAAATATTGAACTTTTCCCAAGATGAAACAGAAAAGGCCTTGGAAAATTAGCAGTGCTGCTGGCCTAGTTTTATTATCCTCTTTTCCAAAAGAAGCCTTTTTGTTACTCAGCAAATACTTAAGTAGATACTTTATGTCAGAAAGCAGGCACTAAGCAAAGATCACTAACAGAGCAGAGCTAAAAGATCTGCTTTTAAATCACTAAAAGACCAAGGCTGGAAGCAAAACTTTGTGTAGTTTTGGTATGATAGAGGACTTAAAACTTTCATTTTATCTATGCTCTCAAGGCAGCAATTTCATTTAGACTCGGCAGAGAGGCCAATACTATTCTGAAGAACATGGGTAGTCACCAATATCA
Organism: Ailurus styani; assembly: GCA_002007465.1. Lineage (NCBI taxonomy): Eukaryota > Metazoa > Chordata > Mammalia > Carnivora > Ailuridae > Ailurus > Ailurus styani. Next base: position 2,662,693 of record LNAC01000064.1, on the reverse strand, counting down.
AATCCCCTTAACAATCGTATCAACAAAGAAGCTATTTAGAGATCAATCTAGTTATTACCATCCACTGATTTTATGTAGTATTTTTGGGGGGAGGGGGATAAGGAAGCCAAATGGAAGCAAAGTTAAAACTGCTATAGTCTCTTCCTAAAAAATCCTTGCAATGACAGGAACTTTTATACTTTGTGTAGGGAAAACATGCAAATACCTACCTGGAATAGCAAAGAAGCTTGATAGTAAAGAGTAAATGTTACTACATCCCCTTTTATTCCTAAGATTGGCTTTTGTCTTAAATTATAACTCACAACAAACTCTTTGAAACCAAAATAAAAATTATCTGATCAATTAGGTGTAATAATTGGAGGAAAAACACTGGAGTGAACAAAATCCAGTAACATGTACACAGGGATTAGTCCGTAAAGAGAGCGAGAAAAACCCAACATATTTTATTGTAGAAAGACGTACTTTTGAATTTTAAATATTCTTATTACCTTAGCAAATCACAAGATAAAACATTTGTTATTTAGCCTTAATAAAAACACAAAATTCCTTTCCCACCTGAGAAATAAATGATGCCTATTCATGTTAAGATTAAAAAAAAAAAAAAACCCCACCCAAGACAGACACTACATGAGAAGACTTTGTGAACCCATACTAAGATAAAAAATATTTTTCTTTAAAATACAGCTTAAAGAAAATATCATTTGAGAATAATTTAGGACTTAACGCTATCCCATTAGTAATTAAAAACTTGTGTAAAGGAGGCTTAATACCAATGTAACTTTAACAAAGGCCCTAAACCTAAAACCACATCAGAAATAATCATACATTGCTCATTAGCGTAGCCCTTCCATGAACAAGTTTCAAGTAAGTGTGCACCTGGATTTCTATTCTGAGGCCCAGAATCAGTAACCGGTCCAGAGAAATTGGGATACTCTCTCTCTAAGAGCCCTGCCATACGGAGACCCAATGTGTAATTTGGAAGTCCTATAAGTAATCATTTAGTAAAATCACTCCTGGTTCATTAAAAAAGAAAAGTGTTAATGTATGTATGTTATATGCTAAATGATTGGATTGCCTACCAATTTATCCTAAGATTTAAACTTTTCTGAATGAGAAAGCTATCATTTAAAGAAAGGTGATTAAAATTAGCTAAAATGCAATGTTCAATTCTTTTAAGCTTTTTAGAGAAGCAGGGCTTCAACACAGTAGGTACTAACTTCTTAAAATACCTCTTGATTGAATCTAGAAAAATCAAGTTTGAGTTATTCATAATCTTTAATTGTGGTTGTCCATGTTCAAAGTTGACTTCTAACGCTTAATGCAGGAGAGGCAAAAAGCAACTCTGAAGCCACAGTTTTCTGCATAGCTGATTCATTACACTTTAGTGGCTAAATCAAGAAAGGATATTATGTGTATAATGAGTCTTCTATTAGAGCTCTCTCACATAAAACAAGGTATGTAAAATTCCTGTATCCACAAATGTACAGTTAAGAAAATGAGCCTCTATAACTACTACAAATACCTTAACTATAACTGAAATAGTTTTTCAATTAATACAAAATACACTACCGGTCTTTTTTAGTCTACCTGAACTGATAATCAGTAAGTATTGCATTTACTTTATACCAATTTAACAACTGTTTTAATACCTTTTAGTAATGATACCCTCAAGACTTCAAAATTGAGAACAATGAATTTTTTAAAGGAAAAGAAAAACCAAAGAAAGAAAAAGCTGAAAGTTAACACTTGATATTCATTATAGGAGCCCTATATTATAATGAAGCTAGTCTGAATGATTCTCACCAGTACATCATTGCAGATATCTCTTAGCTCGGTCTCAATTTTCTCTCTGTATTCTCGAGCCATCTGCTGTTTTTTCTCAGCACCTTCCGTCTTTTGCTCAATACTTGAGACGACCCTCCAAGATGACCTACGGGCTCCTACAACATTTTTATAAGCAACTGAGAGAAGATTCCTCTCCTCATTGGATAATTCAGCTCCTTGCTCAGTTACAGACTTCATGCAGGCTGCCATGTCATCATATCGCTCAGCCTGCTCGGCCAGTTTGGCCTTCTGCACCAGCTCATTTTTATCCATGACTGGATGTTCTGCAGGGAAAAAAAAGTAGCATTTAGATTTTTCCACTGAAATAAACAGACTCAAAATTATACCTTTTGTAAATAAGTTATATTAACACCTCGAACTTAAATGGCAACGGAAGAGTCTTCACATACGAGGAATTGACTGCAGCCTCACAAAAGGATGACCAGAATAGGGAAACGGGGGGAAAAAAAGGAGGGCATAATCATTCAGGGGACAAATTTAAAGGCATTAATATAAACTGCATTACACCATCTTTGTTCAGAAGATCCTAATTTCACACAAAACCAAAGCACATTTTGTAAAGAGGCTACCTTAAAATCCAACCCTTACCTTACTTGGCCAAAATCTCAATTCCAATATCCAATATCAATAAGTGATCCAAAATTAAGCAGGTTTTGGGGGGTTTTTTGTTTGTTTTTTTTTTTCTGAAAGCACTGCTGGCAAAACAATATTACAACCTCCACCATACTTCCAGAATCATGATTTAGGTCAGTTTAATGTAATTCATATCTTTTTATTTTAATAATACCTACTATTCTTGTCAGAAGTGTTTAAGTTTAAATTTTATTGGTATTAACCCCCCCCCCCAAATCCACAGATCTCTGCAACACTTGCCAGCTGATCACAACATGACAATCTTCTGGGAGAATAGACCAAACTGCTTGATTTAAGGCATTCTGAATATAAAACGAGCACCCACAATCACTAACACCCTAAAGCCTCATTACCTGTATCTTGTTATGTGCATACATGCTTAAAAAATATATCCGTGAGTCCTACAATTTACCATCACACATAAACACTAAAATGTAGACTATATTAAGTGCTTTTAGTGTCATCAGTGTTTTCTGTCATCACTCCAGTTTAAATATAGAATTATATTGTTTCTAGTAGTAAAAATTTAATTACCACTCCAGCTGCCTTTACCATAACTTCACTTCTTTCTCTTATTTTAAAGCTCCCTAGACCTTTTTAATTTAACCATTATGCTTTTCCTTAAAGATATCCTTTTGAAATGTAGTAAAACACAGAAAGATACTAAGCTATACACTGATCCCACAGAATAAGTGATTTTAAAGATAAATATAGAGCCTGAAGTGCACTATTAAAAGGTGAACAGAAGAGTCACTGTCACTGTAAGAATTGACTCCCCAGTATCACATCCTTTACCTTCCCAGGGAAATCCCACACCACTTTTTTTTTTTAAAGCTAAATCGAATAGGGCAAAGAAGTAACCAGCTAGCTTATTTGTGAGCTATACCGTGTCCATGCAAAACTATTTAAAATTTATGATCTCATACCGCGCCCCCCCACCCCCCTGAAATTACTCATTTTTCTCTTGAGAACTCAAAACGCTCTCAGGTTAATGCTGCTTCTAACGAAAAATTATCAAAAACCAGTAGAAAGGTTTCTCTCCCCAACCCCTCGGGTACAAGGGGAAGTGCATTTCTCCAAGAGTAACTAGTACTCCAAGGCCTCGCCTCTACTGCGGAGAGGACTCGCCGCACCCATTTTAACCCTTAACCGACGTAAGACGTCGACTGAGGTGAAACGAACACGAACAGACCTTGACTTTTAAAGTGCAAATCCTTGCGTGCGCGCTATCCGCAACCACCCCTCCTTGGCTCCGCCCAAGTCCCCGATTCTCGCTCTTTGTCATGGCGGATCTGTGTCAAGGAGCCCAACCTACTGCTGAGTGTTAATTCCCCCCACCAGAGCGAGAGGGAGGAGCAGCGCGCCCCCGCCCGAGCCGGGGGAAGGGGGGGAGCCGCCCGCCCGCCCCGGGGGCAGAGACGCCAGCGCCGCCCGCAGAAGCGGAACCGCGACCGGCCGGTGGACACACCCCACTCTCCCACCCGCGTCTCCTCCGCCACCGGACACCGCTGGTGCTCATTTGGGCTATAAAGACCCGACAGCTGCAGCAGGTGGGGGAGGGGGCACGAGCCACACCCAGGCGAGCTGGGCCACCGCCGGCTGTTACGCTCAGCCTCACCCGCCCCGAGAGGGGGACACCGTCTAAAAAGCCAGCACGGCGACCCTCCCGTTCAAGCCCTCCGGGCAGGCGAGCCAGACGCCGGCGCACCGCCTTCCCCATGCTCTTCTCCATCCCCACCAGAGCTCGGAGCCCCCCACTCGCCCTGAAGGGGGAGAGGGGAAGAACAGAAAAAACCCTGAACCCCATCCCCCACCCCACCGGGGAACCCAGGAAATTCGGCCCCAGGTCCCAGGCCAGCCCCACCCCAGAGCCGGCTCCCCCTCGTGCCAGAAACGAGGCCTCGCCCTAGAGTACCTGGCGGGCGCCTCCGGGGCGGCCTCGGCTCGCGGCCCGGTCCCCAGGCCCGGCCCTGCCGCCGCGCCGCTGCCTGGGTGGGGGAGGGCTGGGTGCC
>LNAC01000064.1:2632033-2658099 GCA_002007465.1 Ailurus styani | reverse complement strand
GGAGGCTGCGCCGAGGAGCGGGCGGGAGAGGCAGGGGGAGGGGAGGGCGGCGAGGGGAGGGGGCGGCCTCACCTGCGCCACTGCAATGCCCGCAGTCGCCGAGTCATTATCTCGGGCGGGAGCGGGGCGGCGACGAGGAAGGGGCGCGGGGGCGCGGGTGGAAACCGATCGCGCCCGGAGGAGCCTCGGTCACCCCCGGGAGCCGACGACTGGGCGGGTCCCCGGGGATCTCGCGTGCGGGCAACCTTTCCACGCCGGGGCCGGGGGCCGGGAACAGGCGCTTATCCGGGCCAAGGCATCGATCCGGAAGCGAGCAGTCCGAGGCAGCCGCTAGCCGCCCGCCCGGACCCAGCGGAAAAGAAGCCGCCGCCCGTCTCCGCCTGAGGAGACTCCGCCTCAGCTCAGCGCCACTACCGCCGGGCGAGCGGGGCTGAGGGGCTGTGGAGCGGGGACGGCCCCCACGCTTTCGGAAGGTTGGCCTGGGAAAGGAGGGAGTGGAACTATGCGGCGGCAGCCGGGTCCCTTACCTGTGTCCGGAGTGGGTGGCGGCGGACGGACGGGGGCTCAGCAGTCTCTGGGCGGCAGCGGCGAGGCTGAGACTCTGTCCGTGGATCTCGCTGCTCACAGGCTACAGCGGCTCCGCAGACACGGGGTTTCCTCCAATCACCAGCCCCGACAGCAGGGGCACCACACGCACGATGACGTCAAACGCTGCTATGGCAACCGTTGATTGGTGCCCACAGCTCTGGGGGCCCTGTGCAACCGCCGCTCCCTAGCGCGCGCGTCCTGCCCGCCCGCGCTAGAGGGCGAGCGGAGGAGCGTACCGCTTCTCCTGCTACCAACGCTCCTCCCCACTCCGCTCAGCTTCCAACTTCTCTGCTTTTGGGAGAGTGAGCCTGGGCAGGAAGCTCCTTCCCTTTTTTTTTTTTTCTCCTCCCTACCACTGCCTTCCTACCTCGCCTTCTCGAATCCCCCACAACCTCCACAGCCTCTCTTCCTCTAACCCAGCAAGGAAATTCCTCCCCACCCCCACCTTAGCTTTCCGTGCGGCCCTTCTGCGCCTGCGCCAGTCACTCCCTCTAGAAAGGGGCTCCGGTTCAGCAACATCCGGGACCTTTCACATCCCCCCACCCCCTCCCCGCGCCCTGGCCCGCCCCGCCCTCCGTGCTTCGCGGTGGTAACTGCCTCCTGGGCCGTCCCGGGGCCGGATTATGCGAGTGGCTCCGCCGCTCTGCCATTGTGATCAGGATTTGGGGATGGCGGGGGAGGGCGCGCTCAGACGGTCGAGGAGGGGCGGTGTGGACACCCCCGTGTCCGCCGCACCCCGTCGCTAGGCGGGGCCAACCTGAGCGCGCGGCCCCTCCCTTCCTTCCGCCCGGCTTTACCTGCTGGCTCGCGGAAAGCGGCCTTAGACCTTTTAAGGCTCGGAGTAGAGAGTGAGGAGTCCGGCCCCGGAGTATGGGCTGAGTGACGGGGAGGTTTTCCAATCGGGGACTCGGGATCTGTGTGCAGTGACAGCTGCGAGGGGACAATGGGGGCGCGAAGTAGGGGTGAGGTGGGTCGGGTGGGGCGGAGCTGGTGGGAGGTGAGGCCTGCAAGGAGAGGCCGCTCCGCTCCCGCGGGGAAAGGGCAACCTCCTTAGATGGACGGTTCGGGTGATCGTGGAGGCCTTAGCATGAAGAGAGAGCCAAAGGACAGAGGTTGGATGCACCGTACCGACTCGTTTCTCGTAGATTAGATTTTTCTATCCAAACAAAGCGTCCACTGGAAGACTTCATGTTGCAGTGATTTAAAACATAAAGATCATTACCTGTTTTCTCCTGAAGTAAGGTTTGAGGGATGTGGTATTTCCCAGGGCCGCCGTTGACCCAGCTGGCAGTGGAGCACGGATCTGGAGCCAGGAAGAGGGGGAAAGAGAAGAGCGGAAATTGCAGGTGCCTACAAAGGGGCCAGCCTGAAACGGTAGAGCCTCCACCCAGTCAACTTAAGGAAGTTCAAAGAGATACATGCACAGTGTAAAATGCCTCTGTCTCTTCTCCCTTTTAATGTTAGAGCTAAGAAAAGACTAATGCTTGGATGACCTGCAAAACCAGTTGCAGAAGTCATCTAGGGTTTATAGTTAACAATGAGAACTCAGAACTCTTCCTACTACCCCTTTGCAAACTCCATTTTGGCCGTACTGAGTTTTACAACATACTCTTTTTAAAACCATTTTCCCCTCATTTTGGTAAGTGGACTCTTTAATGCCCGTTCCCTATTTCCCCCATCTCCTCACCTACCTCCTCTATGGTAACCATCAGTTTGTTCTCTGTAGTCAAGAGCATGTTTCTTGGTTTGTCTCTTTGTCCCAACATACCTTTATTGAGCACCTACTAGGAGACTGCCTTACGGCACAGCTGACAAAGAAGCCTCACTAAAGAGTTCAGCCTCAAGTTGTGCAGAGGATTGAATTTATCAGTAGCAGACACACAAAATCCGTCCTCACTCTTCAGCACCTTGTCAGTTCTGTATGTTGGATACAGTATTTCTGCTGCAGACCATTCTACAAATTACATTTTGCCTGAGGTTCCAACTGGCATTTAGATAGTAAAGTATAAACCAGGAAGAGAGTGTTCCAGTGACCAGTTCAGTTTCAGGGTGTTTTTTCCCCCCAATTTTCCACATCAGAACAAATTCATACTAGACTTAATGGATGAACAAATTGATCTGGGTTTTATTTCTGAGATGTTAAAGTCACGGTTCTTCGACTCCCAAGTAAAGTCTTTTAGAGAGTGACTGATTTAAAATAATATTTCAACACCCCCCCCACTTTTTTTTTAAGTTGTCTTTGGTTTTGTGCTGGGCACGGCACCAGAAATTTGACAGAAGATACCAAGTTAGGGGCACCTGGCTGGCTCAGTTGGAAGAGCCTGCAGCTCTTGATCTCCGAGTCATGAGTTCGAGCCCCACATGGGGTGTAGCAATTACTTACATAAAACTTTTTTTAAAAAGATATTAAGTCAAATCTTACTTAAAATGGAAATTAATGTTTCTTTAATCTCAACTTTGTGTCCAGATAGAATATATCCCCTTTTGTTTTAGAGGGAGTGTACAGATTTCTCTGCATCAGTAAATTGTGGATTTACCTTAGGAAACTGCTAAATTGGGTATTTACCTCATGTTTTAAATAGCAAGGCATGTGTGTGTGAAGCAATAGGAATTATTAGGTATACGTACTCAAATCAAGGAATTTGAGCTCATGGAATAAAGGTGTAATGCAGTTGTAGGGAAGCAAGAATAGAGAAAGTCATGAAAGTCCCAAGTGGTAAGTATTTTGAGGAATAGGAATATATACGGCAAGGATAATGACAAAACAAAAAATAAAGAGGAACTATGAACTTGAACTCGGGGAAAATTACTGGGAGAATTTCATGTAGCCTGACCTGTTTTGTTTTCTTCCCTGCTCAACTTTGTTGCCTCAGTCAATTTACTCAACCTTCTATGCCTTAATTGCCACACCAATAAAATACCGGTAATAAAAACACTTAACTTAAGTGGTGTTGAGGATTGAATGAAGTTTTATGTATATGTAAGTATCTTATATAAATATATATGTATTACATAATTATAAGAGATGTAAATAATTATAATCATATATATTGCTTAGCACCATTCATTGCACAAAGAATTGAACTATTATTTTTCATTAATAAGTGGACATATCTGATGCCTCCACTGTTCAAAGGGTTATGAAGATAAAATGAACGATATATTTAAGATGTCTTTAAAAAGAGAGAGATAGGGGCACCAGGGTGGTGCTGGTCAGTTAAGCATCTGATTCTTGGTTTTGGCTCAGATCGTGATTTCAGGGTCCTGAGATTGAACCCCATGTTGCGCTCCACTTGGTATGCAGCCTGCTTGAGGTTCTCTCTCCCTCTGCCCCTCCTGGTTGTGCTTTCTCTCTCTCTTAAATAAATAAATAAATAAATAAATAAATAAATAAATAAATAAATATCTTTAAAAAGAAAAAGGTATCAAGATGTTCCCTCTGGAAACACAAATCTGTGTTAGTTTGTTAGCACTGATGAGACTTAAGGGATGAGACAGTGAATAGGCTCCACTCATGTACAAGGGTCTGTCGTGACCTCTTCAGATCTATGCTATACATTAAAATAAGAGTTCAGGGGAATTTGCATAGGTGCATTATTCAAATTGGAAAAACCACAAAAGATGGACTCTACTGATAAAGCAGCAGTTAGGTGATCTTTTAAGTTTAATAGCTAATCAGGTTATAATCACACTTTAACATGATTTAATTGGAGAAATGCAGCATAGTGCAGTGGGCTTTGGAATCAGAACTGGGTACACATCTTGGTTTTTCTATCAGAGCTATGTGACCTTAGGCTACTAAATTGCACATCCTAATACCCAATTCCATCAGATTATTGCAAGCATTAAGTAAGAAAGTAAGGAGAGAGCTGCACATAGTGCTCTAGATTATATCTATTGTTGGAATAATCTGGAGTTTGTGGCAGAGACAGACTCATCAGCTTTTGACCAAACCCTTGTGCTCTATCAGAGCCACAGCTGGACTCCATTTGCCCAGGTTTCTCTTGCTGTTTGGTGTGGCCATGTGAGTGAGCCCTGACTAGTGGCATATGACCAAAGTGATGTGCTCCACTTGAAGGCCTGTCCCATAAAATCTTCCCGCTTGAACCTCTGTTCAGTCCCTGAATAGTCCTCTCTCTGCCAACTGAATGGAGAGAATTGCAAGGCTTTAGAGGAGAGTGGGAACATGAAAGGAGCCCGGATACTTGAGAGCCTGTTCCCTGATCATTTTAGACTTTATTGAGAGGTAACTTCTAATTTTTAAGCCACTGAGGTTTAGGTTTATCTCTTATAACAGCTAGGACTGTAGTATCTGTAAATGTCATGGGCAAGTACAAAGCATGGAAAACAAAAGAACGGAAAAGGAAAGGAAAAAAAGGGGAGGAAAAGAAATGAAGTTAGGGAGTAAGAAAAAGGAAACTGATCTTGTGATTAGTATTCTCAGCTACTCTGTTGACTTCTAGAATGACCTTAGAAAAGTAGCATTTCTTCTCTTAATTCTAAGTTGAACTGATTGTCTCACTATTTTTTAAATTCACGATTTACTTACAAAAAAATGAAAAATAAAGCTATTATATGATCCGGTAATCACACTACTGGATATTTACCGAGAGAATACAAAAACACTAATTTGAAAGGATATGTGCACCCCTGTGTTTATTGCAGCATTATTTATAATAACCAAGATATGGAACCAGCCGAAGTATCCAGCAATAGATGAATGGAGAAAGAAGAAGTGGATTCAAGAAGGGCTATTACTCAGCCATAAAAAAGAATGAAATCTTCCCATTTGCAGCACCATGGATGAATCTAGAGAGTGTAATGCTAAGCAAAAGACAGACAAACACCATATGATTTCACTCATATGTGGAGTTTAAGAAACAAAACAAACGGGGAAAAGTGACAAACCAAAAAACAGACTCTTAACTATATAGAACAAACAGATGGTTCCCAGAGGGGGGGAGGTGGGGGGATGGGTGAAATAGGTGAATGGGGATAAGAGTACACTTATTTTATCTTTTTTAATTAATTTTTTTAAGTAATCTCTATGCCTACTGCGGGAATCAAACTTATGATCCCAAGTTTAAGAGTTGCATGTGCCCTACTGACTGAGCCAGCCAGCCCCAAGAGTACACCTATTTTAAATAAGCACTGAGTACTATATAGAATTGCTCAATCACTATATTGTACACCTGAAACTAATTTAATACCACATGTTAATTATACTGGAATTAAAATAAAATTTAAATAATTAATTTACTCTTGATGCCATCCTCATTCCTTTATCTGTTTTTCTAAAAAATATATATATTTTTTTTCAGCCCATACCTTTTAAACTCTAACCTCACAGCCCAGACTCTGGCCCTATGTTCTGTGACACTTCAGTCATAGATGGAGTTTTTTGCACAATGACTTAAAAATCAAAAACGTAAGCAAAACAAGCCAACTATGAGCTCTCATTTCAAACATTCATTAAGCACTTAAAGAGGACCCACTGGTTAGGTGTTACATTGCTCACTGGGGATAAGAATGTGTAGATCTTGGTCCCTCCCTGAAAGAGCTCACAGTCTCAGACAGACACAGACACCAAATGCAAGTACAGTGAAGGACAGTGAAGTAACAGCTAATTGTGTATGGGGAAATATGAGCTGTAAACATTAACTGTCCATGGAAAGGTGAGGAAGATTCCCTGAAAAAACTCACACTAATCCTATGAATTACTAATTTGCTTATCAGCAGAGTCTATTTTGCTTTCTTGCCTCCAATGAAATTTTTAATTTCCCAGTGACATTTTTAGTTTCCTTGCATTTTTAATTGATGGGTCACTATTTGATAGACATCACGTCTCCTTGCATTCTATTAAGGACGCAGACATTTTCTAGAATATTCTTTTCCGATAGTAAGTCATTTTCAAATACGTGCCTTTCATTGGACTCTTCAGATAGCATTCTGTTTCCTTGAGCTGTAGAATTTTTGGTCGCTCTTATGTTGTGGTGATGATTGTTTTCCTATTACATGTCAAGGAGGGAAGTTCCTTCCAGCCTGAGTTGGCCAACGGATAGATGAAATTTCCTCTGCTTCTCTTTACCACCCTCTTGAGAACTGTTGGGTCTAAAGTTGGAAGAGGATGCAAGTACATGCTCCCTTGGCCAAATCCTGGAATCCAGCAGACGTTTACATTTATCTCCAGGGGAGCAGCTGCCGTGACAAGATGTTGTCCTGACTCACTGTCCAGTTGTCCACAATGAGGAGAATTTGCGTTAGCAAGAGTCAGAGGCTATCCGTGGTTCTTTTTTAATCAGCTGTGATAAATGTAAAAACTACAAGCGTGAATACTGTGGGCTCTCAGTGTGCTTCCACCTGCTGCTTTATCTGCAGTTCCTTATTCCTGGGGCCTAGCCATCAAGTTCTGTAACCTGCCTCCCCCGCCTCCCTAGCCCTCTGTCCTTTCGAGGTGCCACCTTTGGGGATTTATAGATCCTGACTGAATAACAGTTTGAAGGCTTAACTTCTACCTAGCAGCTTCGCTCTTCTTTTTTCAAAAAATTGTTTGAATTTTTATTTTAAGGAAGTTTCACACCCAACGTGGGGTTTGAACTCACAACCCTGAAATGAAGAGTTGCATGCTCTACCTACTGAGTCAGTCAGGAACACTTACTCTTTTCAGATAATAAATTATCTATAATAAAGTTTCTAGATTTAGCCTCCTCCATACTGTAAGTGGAAATTCCTCTTATAAATAGTTGACTCTTATTTTTCAGAAACTCTTTCATGGTATTTTAATGGGAAGATGAATTTAGCTTGACACCATTTTTTACTATCTTAACCCTCAAGTCTCCAGTCAATTGTGTGTCTACACACACACACACACACACACACACACACACACACACACACACAATTTAATATATATATACTTTTAAAAAGAGACAACAGGCCCCAAATGGAGTCACTTGTACTAAGCCCATGTTACTAAACCAAGACTTAACCCCTAATGTAATTGCATTTTCAGCTTCTCCCAGGAATGCAATCTTACCCAGTCAGTCTGGAATTTCCTGGTCAGCGAGACTGAGGTAATCCACCTGATAGACTCCTGCCATCCCCAAAAGGAAGGTGACCTTGCCTGAAACAACCCACTCTTTGCTTCTAACCCCCTTTTGTTTTGTCCTCCCCCACTCTGCCTGTAAAAGTCTTTCATTTTATAGAGTTCTTTCTATATGCCAGATGGGATGCTACCCAGTTCATGAATTGTTGAATAAAGCCAATGGGATCTTTAAAATTTATTCAGTTAAATTGTGTTTTTAAACATATGTATAGTTTTTTAACATATATTTTGTAGAACTTATTTTTTATTGCAGTTTTACATTCACAGCACAATTGAGAGGAAGGTACAGAGATTTCCCATGTATTCACACAGAGCCCCAGCTCATGCACAGCTTCCCCTGTTTTCAGCATCTTGCACCAGAGTGATATATCTGTTAAAATTCATAAAATTGATTTGTTAAAATTGAATGGTTTATTTTGTCAAAATACATTCACAAATCATTATGAACCCGAAGTCCAAAGTTTACATTAAGGTTCACTTTTGGCGTTGTACATTCTATGGGTTTGGACAAATGTATGATGACATGTATCCACTATTACAGTATCATACAAATCATACATACATACATGCATACATACCATATAGTATCATACAAAAATCCTCTGGTCCACCTATTCATCTCGCCTTCATATCCACGTCAACCACTGATCTTTATCTTGTCTCCATAGTTTTGTCTTTTTCAGGACGTCATAGAGTAGCAATCATAGAGTATCCAGCCTTTCCTCATTGGCTTTTTTCTTTCTTTCTTTCTTTCTTTTTTTTTTTTACAGATTATTTATTTATTTGACAGAGAGAGACACAGCAAGAGAGGGAACACAAGCAGGGGGAGTAGGAAAGGGAGAAGCAGGCTTCCTGCTGAGCAGGGAGCCTGATTCAGAGCTCGATCTCAGGATCCTGGGATCACCACCCAAGCCGAAGGCAGATGCTTAATGACTGAGCCATCCAGGCACCCCAATTCTTTCACTTAGTAATATGCATTTAAGATTCCTCCATGTCTTTTCATAGCTTTCCTTCATAGCTTTTTATTTCTTTTTAGTGCTGAATAATATTCCATTGTCTGGACATACCACAGTTTATTTATCTATTTGTTTCCAGGTTTTGCCAATTATAAATAAAGCTCATCTACTTTGGAGAAATACAAAGGAACACCATTGCTGGATTGTATAATGAAAGTATGTTTTGGTTTCATCAGAAAGTGCCAAACTGTCTTCCACAGAGACTCTACTATCTTGCATTCCCACCAGCAGTGACTGAAAGTTCCTGTTGCTCCTCGTCCTTGTCAGCATTTAGTGGTGTCAGGATTCTGGATTTGGGCCATTCTAATAGGTATGTAGTGGTAGCTCCGCATTGTTATTATTATTGTTTTTCTCCCTGTTGTTCGAATTTGCATTTACCTGGTGAGATATGATATGGAACATCTTATCCTATGCTTATTTGCCATCTGTATATCTTCTTTGGTGAGGTGTCTGTTGAAGTTTTTGGTCCACTATTTTAATCTGGTTATCTGTTTTCTTGTTCTTGAGTTTTAAGAGTTCTTTGTATATTTTTGGATAATAGTCTTTTATCATCTATGTCTTTTGCAAATATTTTATCTTGTATGTGACTTGTCTTCTAATTCTCTTGACCTGTTAAATTTTTTAAGGTATCACAGTTTTACATTTTGTAAAAGCAAAGGTAAAGACTTTAATTTGATGGTAAGTATGGGAACAGCTTTTGGAAGTCACCACTGCGATTAGTGGTAATCTGAGATGAAGGTATTGGTTTATAATACATACCAGGAATTTTGTCTGAATTCAGGAGTCATTTCCTATGAGAGATACTTACATGTACAAAGAAAAATGAGAAAAAAATACAGGTGCTACCATATCTGCTCATCCAGTGGAGCTTGTCACCACGTGACAGTGGCTTGAGGAAGGTAAAGGCAGCTGGGAGCTCAGTTTCAAAAGTGCATAGTTTACAATTCAGAAGTGATCAGTGGCAATCATGGAGTAAGAGGTCAGGAAAAGAATTTGTTCCTTTCTGGCATGTATTTCAGTCTTAGAGTACCCAAGAATAAGCAAAGGGAACATTTGGAATTCATTACGGATTTAAAGTACAATAAGAATGCATATATACAAGAAGACACTTAAAAAAAAATCCCCCCTCTAGTAAAACAGGCATCTGGAAAAGGAATCAAGGGCAATGTGAATTACTGGCAGTTTTCCCAGGACCTGATATAAAATTTTTCCTGGACCTAAGAGCAGAATTTCTGTTTTCTAGTTCTCCTGGTCTTCCTCTGGGGCAATTGCTCTCAACTTGAAATTATTTTTAGGAGGAGTTCACACACTTTCTTGGCCATGAAATCCTTAGGAATCCCTGAAATATTTCAGTATTTCAGCAACTTGATAGGAAATTTACACCAAACCCCCTCTCTAGGACATAAGATGGTTATTCTGGGTAAGTCAGATGTGTGTTTTTGACATGACTGACTTTCATACAGTTAATGCCTCACTTATTTGTTAAACATTGATTGTTTTCAGTCAGGCTAATATACAGTTAGTAGGCTTCAGGCTTGAACAATTAAAAAAAGAATAAGTAACAACTAGAGGCACATTTGACTTGGTAAGTGATCAGTGAAAGGAAAGGACACAGGTGTACAACTATTTCTCTAAACCACTGTTTGTTAAAAGATCTATCTAAGCATCTTGTAAGAAAAGATCACCTTCCTTTGGTGACTTTTCCTATCACAGCAGCACAGGTAGCAAGAGTTTACGCATGCAAGCAGCATAAATAAGTTAAAATATATCAGCTAGGCAGCATCTGGGGATATGAGAGGCTAGGGATTAAAGACAGTACGAAGGTCAAGCTTTAGAAAGAACAATTAACCCTGAGCTGCCGACAAAAAAAAAAAAAAAAGACTCGATTGTTTTATTAGAGTAAAGAGTCACAGGTCAGGGAGAAGTGGGTGTTGCACTTGACCAAGAATAAAGGGAATGTTAAACCCAGGGAAAGCACCTGATGTCTTCTGCATAGCCAGAAAGGAGAGTGTGTCCTATGATGAGGCCTTGGTTATGATATCATACTGTTCTGCTTTGCTGAAAACTCTCAAAGGCCTTTCTAGAAGGGCAAGTAAATATTATCAGGACCAGGGGATTCTGGAATGTCAGTGAAACGTGCAACATGATCGTGGATTGCTTTCATCATCTTTGGGAAAACAGAGCGCCACTGATGGATCTGGGTTCTGGGAAGACCACATTTATTTTTATTCTTTCATACATTCTTGAACAGATATTTTATTGAATAGCTCTTGGGCGCCTGGGTGGCTCAGTTAGTTAAATGTCTGCCTTTGGCTCAGGCCATGATCCCAGGGTCCTGGGATAGGGTCCCTCATCAAGTTCCCTACTCAGCAGAGAGTCTGCTTCTCTCTTTCCAACCCCTACCCCCGGCCCTGTGCTCTCTTCCTCTCTCTTTTGTTAAAATAAATAAATAAAATCTTAAAAACAATTAATAGCTTTTTTAAAAAAAGATTTATTTATTTGAGAGAGAGAGAGCATGAGCAGGAGGGGCAAAGGGAGAGGGAGAGAGAATCTCAATCAAACTCCATGCAGAGCACAGAGTCTGACTCAGGTCTCCATCTGACGACCCTGAGATTATGACCTGAGCTAAAACCAAGAGTCCTCGACTTAACCAACTGTGTCACCCAGGTGCCCCTCAATAGCTCTTTAAATACCAACTGTAAAATGCTAAGAGTGGAAAGATGGAAACGAAAGACACTTCTGGACCACAATGGAGTCACATTTTAGTGGAAAAGACAAATATATGCTGTTAGCCATATCCTTATAAGTAATTGGTAAAGATCGGTTGAATGAAAGAAGAGGAATAAGTGGGCTTTTATAAGAAGAGAATAGCATTTTGGAGATTACTAATGAACACATTCTTAGTACTTATTTAAATCCAGACATTCCAGGAAATATTTCTTTATTCATTAAAGCTGAATAAGTTTTCTTTATGTTCATTTCTTTGCAAGGAACCATGATAGGGATTTGGTTACTGATGAAATGAGATAAGGAATAAAAGAAGAGAGACAAGACTTGGATAATCCAATTATGTATAAATACTGAAAATAAGTGGGGCATTGTAATTTTTGAAATATTTACTTGATACAGGGGACAGATTCAAGACATTTAAAGGGCTATTAAAATTCAAATATCGGGGTGCCTGTGTGGCTCCTCGGTTAAGTGTCTGCCTTTGGCTCAGGTCATGATCCCAGGGTCCTGGGATGGAGTCCTGCATCAGGCTCCTTCCTCAGCCAAGAGTCTGCTTGTCCCTCTCCCTCTGAGTCTGCCTTTCCCCTACCCCGCCCTGATAGGGCACATGTTCTCTCTCTCTCTCTAATAAATGAATAAAATATTTTTAAAAAATTAAAATATCATCTTTAAGTCTAATACTGAAAAAAATCCAAATAAACAAAAGGTTATATACAACAACAAAACCTAATATATTTTTAAAAGCCAAAATTTAATTTTTGTTTTTTAAATCATTTCTATAGAGCTTAAAAAAAACAGGTATACTTAAAAACCTACATATTAATAATAATGATGTGGGAAACAAAGGCAAGAGAAAAAAATAAATTTCCTTACTGCCTGCAGCCCATTGACAAGTCCTTGAAACAGCAGAGTGACCTTACTCTGGGAGCTCAGCTGGTTGGATGTTGACAGCTTTGCTAAGGGCAAAAGACAATCTTAGCCCAACCCCCAAGATCCTGTAAGTCTTCTTTGATATATAAAAATTCCTTTGGAGCCGTGCCTGGGTAATTTAGTCCATTAAGCTTCATACTCTTGATTTTGGCTCAGGTCATGATCTCAGGGTCGAAAGATGGAGCCCTGTGTCAGGCTCTGTGCTCAGCAAGGGGTCTGCTTCTCTTCCTCCTTCTCTCTCTCCTTGTCCCCCCACTGCTCACTTGAGTTCTCTCTCTTTCTCTCTCTCTCAAATAAATAAACAAACAAATAGTAAAAATCTTTAAAAATTCTTTTGGAAACTTCCTTTATCTCTACCTCCAGGATATATGTTAGGAATCATCCTAAGCATATTGCCCCACTGATATGTATCTGAAGGGTCTCATGATTGAAGGTTTATTAAACAATAATAAATGACATTTTCCTAACAATAGCTAGCCCCCTCAGGATCCTGGAAATCTTGTGTCCAAAGTATCTCGGAGGCTATGCTATCCCTAACCGTCTCCCAACTTGAAAGTATATAATGGGCCACTCCTCATGACCCCAGTGCAGCTCTTTCTGCCCGTGGGTCCTATTCCTGTGCTTTAATAAAACCACCTTTTTGCACTGAAAGCATCTCAAGAATTCTTTCTTGGCTATCAGCTCCAAACCCCAACCTTCAAACCACATCAATAAGTTGTGTTTTTTTTGTTTTTTTTTTTAAGTAATCTCTATGCCCAACATGGGGTTGGGCTCGAACTCACAACTCCAAGATCAAGAGTTGCACATTTCATAGATGGAGACAGCTAGGTGCCCCAGTAATAAGGGGTTTTTAATTTAAGCTACTAAAAATTAGGTATTTTTCCCCTTAACAGTGTCTCTTTATCTTAATAATTTAGCACCTAGCACAGTTGTTGTTATTTATAGTACATATTCCTTTTTATTAACATATAATGTATTATTTATTTCAGGGGTACAGGTCTGTGATTCATCACTTTTACACAATTCACAGCACTCACCATAGCACATACCCTCTCCAACGTCTACCACCCAGCCACCCCATCCCTCCCACCCACCTCCACTCCAGCAACCCTCAGTTTGTTTCCTGAGATTAAGAGTCTCTTATGGTTTGTCTCCCTCTCTGGTTTCATCTTGTTTCATTTTTTCTCTCTTCCCCTGTGATTCTCTGCCTTGTTTGTCAAATTCCACAAATCAGTGAGATCATATGATAATTGTCTTTCTCTAATTGACTTATTTTGCTTAGCATAATACCCTCTAGTTCCAACCACGTTGTTGCAAATGGCAAGATGTCATTTTTGATGGCTGCATAATATTCCTGTGTGCATGCGTGTGTGTGTGTGTGTGTGTGCGTGCGCGTGCGCGCGCATGCACGTGTGTGTGTGGAGAAAGAGAGAGACCAAGAGCACACATTTTCTTTATCCATTCATATGTTGATGGACATCTAGGTTCTTTCCATAGTTTGACTGTTGTGGACATTGCTGCTATAAACAATGGGGTGCATGTGCCCCTTCAGCTCACTACATTTGTATCTTTGGGGTAAATAACCAGTAGTGTGATTGCTGGGTCATAGGGTAGCTCTATTTTCAACTTTTTGAGGACCCTCCATACTGTTTCCCAGAGTGGCTGCACCAGCTTCCATTCCCACCAAGAGTGTAGGAGGGTTCTCCTTTCTCCACATCCTCGCCAACATTTGTCATTTCCTGACTTGTTAATTTTAGCCATTCTGGCTGGTTTGAGGTGGTATCTCACTGAGGTTTTGATTTGTATTTCCCTGACGCTGAGTGATGTTGAGCACTTTTTCATGTGTCTGTTGGCCATTTGGATGTCTTCTCTGCAGAAATGTCTGTCATGTCTCCTGCCCATTTCTTGACTGGATTATTTGTTCTTTGGGTGTTGAGTTTGTAAGTTCTTTATAGATTTTTGGATACTAGCCCTTTATCTGATATGTCATTTGCAAATATCTTCTCCCATTCTGTCAGTTGTCTTTTGGTTTTGTTGACTGTTTCCTTTGTTGTGCAAAAGCTTTTTATCTTGATGAAGTCCCAATAGTTCATTTTTGCTCTTGCTTCCCTTGCCTTGGGTGATTTGTCTAGGAAGAAGTTTCTGTGGCTGAGATCTAAGAGTTTGCTGCCTATGTTCTCCTCAAGGATTTTGATGGACCCCTCTCTCACATTTAGGTCTTTCATCCATTTTTGGGTCTATTTTTGTGTGTGGTGTAAGGAAATGGTCCAGTTTCATTCTTCTTCATGTGGATGTCCAGTTTTCCCAACACCAATTGTTGAAGAGACTGTCTTTTTTCCATTGGACATTCATTCTTGTTTTGTCGAAGATTAATTGACCATAGGGTTGAAGGTCAATTTCTGGGCTCTCTATTTTGATCCATTGATCTATGTGTCTGTTTTTGTGCCAGTATCATACTTTCTTGATGATTACAGCTTTGTAATAGAGCTTGAAGTCTGAAATTGTGATGCCTCCACCTTCGGTTTTCTTTTTCAACATTCCTCTGGCTACTTGGGGTCTTTTCTGGTTCCATACAAATTTTAGGATTATTTGTTCCATTTCTTTGAATAAAGTTGATGGTATTTGATAGGGATTGCATTAAAGATGCAGATTGCTCTAGGTAGCAAAGACATTTTCACAATATTTGTTCTTCCAATCCATGAGCATGGAACGTTTTTCCATTTCCTTGTGTCTTCCTCAATTTCTTTCATGAGTATTCTATAGTTTTCTGAGTACAGATTCTTTGCTTCTTTGGTTAGATTTATTCCTAGGTATCTTATGGTTTTGGGTGCAATTGTAAATGGGATTGACTCCTTAATTTCTCTTTCTTCTGTCTTGTTGTTGTTGTATAGAAATGCAGCTGATTTCTGTGCATTGATTTTATCGAATGGGTCTTGTTTTTTTAATCCAATCTAATACCCTGTGTCTTTTGATTGGGGCATTTAGCCCATTTACATTCAGGGTAACATTGAAAGATATGACTTTAGTGCCATTTTATTGCCTGTGACTGTTACTGTATATTGTTTTGCTCCTTTCTGGTCTATGTTACTTTTAGGCTCTCTCTGCTTAGAGGACACCTTTTAATATTTCTTGTAGGGCTGGTTTGGTGATCACAAATTCTTTTAGTTTTTGTTTGCCCTGGACTAGCACAGTTTCTTGAAAAAGGAAACTATTTCTATGTTATTTCTATGTTTATTGAATAAATGATACCTCAGCTAATGAATGTTGGGTATTTTTAGATTTTTATAGAAAAACTGAATTTCTTGTTCAGAGCTTTCAAGATTTATAAAGGCTTGAGAATCTTTGAAGAAGAAAATGTAAATGTGGCCTGTGGGAGAGTCTGCAAGTTTTCTCCAATATACCTTCCTCCTTTTTTCTTAGTAATATCAATATAATTTCTAATATACATTTGGGCACAGTGCTACCTGGAATAAAGACCACATTTCTCACGGCCCACTCACCAAGGTGGGCCTTATAAATTAAGTGATGGCCAAGAAGTGGAGGGAGAGGTTTACATGAGACTCTTGGCAAGTGTCCATAAAGAAAAAGGATGACCACTGCTTTGTCCCTTCTCTCTCTTGATGGCCAGGATATAGACAGAGTGATAGCTCAGGCATCCAATCTGGACCAAGGTGGAATTCTAAGGAAAGTGAACATCAAAGCACAAGTGGCTTGGGGCTCTCACAACTTATGGGAACTGGGGTACTAGCCCTAATCCACATTTTGGTTGTTGTTAATGAGTTGACCCTTATTTAATTAAGTCCCTGCTAATTTGGGGTTTATGTCATTTAAGTCATACCTAATCCTAAACAATAATGGTATAAATAGCCCTAAAATGGTTATCTATTCCGTATACTTGTCATGGATACTATGACTCAAAGTTGAGGTTCATTTTTTTTTTTTTTTTGGCTATAGATGTCCAATTGATCTAGAACCATTTTTTGGAAAGGCTGTCCTTCTTCCATTGAATTTCTTTTGCACCTTTGCCAAAAATCAGTTGGGCATTATTAGCGTGGGTCTATATAGTTCATTCTTTTTATTTCTGAATAGTATTCCATGTATGGACATACTAAATGTCTTTATCCATTCACCGGATATAGAACGTTGAGCTGGTTTTTTTGTTTTTGTTTTTGGCTATTATGAATAAAGCTGCTGGGAACACATACCAGTTTTTACATGGACGTATACTTTTGTTTCTCTTGGATAAATATCTAGGAATGGGATTGAGGGATTGTATGTTAAGTATATGTTTAACTTTATAAGAAATTGACATACTGTTTTCCAAAGTGGCTGTACTATTTTATATCCCCACAAGCAATATATGAGAGCTCCAATTGTTCTACATCCTGTCAACACTTAGTATTGACAGTCTCTACTGGGTGTGTAGTCCTATCTCATTGTGGTTTTAAAATGCATTTCCCTAATGACAAATGATGTTGGGAATTTTTTCATGTATTTACTTGCCATTTGTATAACTTCTTATTTTTTTCTCATTTTTAATTTTTTTTTTTTGGTGTTACTAGTTATGTGTCTAAAAAACACCAAGGAATTGTTTTGAGGAAGTTTACCTTCAAAGGAATCTTGAAGTAGTTCTTCCCAGGTTCAAAGGATCTTAGGTCTTTCAGAAACAAAAAGTTGCTCCTCATTAAAAAGAGAGAGAGAGAGAGAAAACTATTGTAATTCATCTGGTATATATATTTGGATTTCCACATACAGTACTAAGTTGTTTAAAGAAGGATATATAATTCAACAACTGAAAAAATCATAGTGCTTACTGATCATTTTTTGGTGACTTAAAGTAAACATGATATTTTGGTGGTCAAACTGCTAACTAAATGTTGAAGGAATTAACTTCTTTAAGCCAGTGTTTTAGCATTTTAGTGAATAACTCTTTTTTTTTTTTTTTAATAACTCTTCTTAGTAATTTTTCCAACCCCTCCCAAAGGTAATCATTCCTTCTTCTAACTTTGAAAAGCCTCTCTATGTTCAAAAGATTTGTCTTGGGGCATGCCTCTTCTAGAAATGGCAGTAAGTGCCACAAATACAGAAAGTAATGGCACTAGAGAGGGAAGGAGGACAGTGGAATCTTCCGTCCTGCTTTTTATTTCAATCCAGTAGATTAAAGACTGGTAGTAGATTTAAGACCAGGATCCACCAGGCACTACAGGACCTATGATGCCAACCCAGGAGTACAAGTTAATCATACTGTAAAGTGTGTTAACATATTGACTACCACAGAGGACAATTCCTCTACTTTCACTGCTATCAACCATTACAGCACATTTCACTAAAATAAAGGAGAGTTGTGTAGGCATCAAGCCCTTTGGTAGTGAAATGTGCTGCCTCAAAGACAATAAGCTTCCCATCACTGGAAATATTCCCACAAATGTTATGTGACATCTGACAGGGATGATGTGGAAGTCTGCAATTGGTTACATTGTTTAAAATATCGTAATTTTATTTATAGATTAATTTGATTGCATTACAAGTCTTAGAGGCAATTGGCATAGTAAGGGGATTGGGGTGTAGAGGTCCTTGCCACCTCTCTGACCTTCTGATCCGTGGTTTCTTCATCTATAAAATGGAGATAATAGTACCAGATATCACATGAAAATTAGTATTTTGTAAACAAAATGTCTGCCCATACGCTTGGCTCACAGTAGAGGGTCAATCAGTAATAACTATTATTCTTATATTTCAGTCTTCCTAGTCTATAGCTTACGTTAACTACTTAAACATTAGAAGTGATCATTGTGATAAGGTTTTTATTTCAATGTTGTATTTGTTATAGGTCATTTTCATTAATTGGTCACTTTCCATGTGCCAAGCTGTGTGCTAAGAGCTTTGTAACTAATATGAAGTAGGTTTCTTTATTCCCATTTCACAGAAAACAGAGACACACAAAATTGAAGTAACTCACTCAAGATTCTTCAGTTAGGAAGAGGCAGAGCAGGAATCCAAACAAAGCCAGATTCTGACACTGGTATTTTAACCACGAGGGTCTCCTGCCTCCCATCTTTATCTGTACTTGTATTTTAAGCTTGAACTAACCTAAAACTCACCTTTCCTTAAACCTGCCCTCAGCTATGTTTGCAGGTATGTATCATCACATATATTATCCTATAAATTTTTTTGAAACTCACATGTATAAACTTGAACAGTAGTGACCTGTTTTTTTTTTTAAAGATTTTATTTATTTATTTGACACAGAGAGACAGATCACAAGTAGGTGGAGAGGCAGGCAGAGAGAGAGGAGGAAGCAGACTCCCTGCCAATGAACCCGATGCAGAGCTCGATCCCAGGACCCTGAGATCATGACCTGAGCCAAAGGCAGAGGTTTTAACCCACTGAGCCACCCAGGCGCCCCTCAGTAGTGACCTGTTAAGCATACCTAGATTTTCTCCCCTATAGGCCTAAGATCTAGAAGCTGATTTCTTCCAACTGATATTCCATTCAAATAAAAAATATCAAAAAATTCCCAAAGATTAGTGTAAAGGATGAATATTGGTATTTGCTAATATTAATTTTTAATTAACATATTGAAAAGAAACAAATAATTTTGAGTATTATCCTTATAACTTTTGCTTATCTCTCTTTTCTTTTCCACGTTTGTACTTTTTAAATTTTTAATTTTTGAACTACAATTTTTATTTTATTTCAAAATTAAAATCCCCTGCAACACAACCTCTTGGTGGTTCCCCTTTTCCATTTTAACCTGGCTCTACCTGGACAAAAACTCAAAGAAATAGAAGGTTCTTATTCCACGACCTGAAGGTCAAAGTTCCAAACCTGTAGTAGGGGGAGGAAATTATAGAAGCGAGGGCTCTCTGCTTCTAAGCTCTGTGTGTGTGTGTAGCTCAATTCTAGTTTTTAAGTATGTTTTTATGACTTTACATATTGGGGGAGTGCACAGATTTAGTATAGAATGGGTGGCATTATTAACAGCTCTATTTATATAGAATAACTTTAAATGAGATGTGCTTGAGACAGGGTCCTGCTAATTAGATCGTGAACTATTAGAGTCAAGGACAGCTTTCTTTTTTGTATCACCTGCAGCAGGTGAAGAATGTTGAATTCTCATTAGAATCATAGAACCCAGACTTGAGAATTCATGTGGCCCAATCGCTCATTCAATAAATGTAGCCTTTTGAATAGCCCAGTACTAGGAGTTTCCCATCTCAGGCAGCCACTAATTTGACTGCTGCTGAGTATCTCTAACTGTTACTTTTTTTTAAAAAAGTGAAAGAAAGAAAAAAGAAGAGAAAAAGAAAAGGGAAAAAAAGAAAAGAAAAAAGAAAAAAATTCTGGCATGAAACCCAAACCTGGTGATTTGTACCCATTTTTCATTTTTTTCACATGACGGTTATTCAAGTTTTGAACACATTTGTGTCTTCCTTCATACCTCTCCTCTCTAGGAAAAAGTCAGCGGTACTTTCCACTGTTCCCAGTTAGAAATATGAGAATCACTGGGACGGGTGCAGGATCTTGGGAGACTTTTTCAAATGATACCTCAACCTGCTATGGGATCTGACAAACCTTCAGGGTTGAGGGAGGAGAGCCACCGTCGGAGCCTAGGTTCTCCAGGAAGTAGAGTTTGAGAAAGAGACGCACCTACAAAAGGTTTACTGTGAGGGAAGACTTACCAAGGAAAAGGGGAAGAAGTAGAACTGGGCAGGCTGAGCAGTCAGAAGGCCGTCAGATTTGACCAAGTTGGCTAGCCCGGTGAGGAGAGGCATCACAGAGATGGCTTGCTAGAGGAGTCTTGCGCTGAGGGGCAGTGGCTAGGTCTTTGCACCACCATCTTGTTCAGTTATTGGCTGGGAATGCTCCCAAGAAGAGTGTACTTTGACCTGAGAAGCTGAGGCAGAGCCCGAAGGACCCGACAGCTGGAGGC
Organism: Ailurus styani; assembly: GCA_002007465.1. NCBI lineage: Eukaryota > Metazoa > Chordata > Mammalia > Carnivora > Ailuridae > Ailurus > Ailurus styani. Next base: position 2,637,797 of record LNAC01000064.1, on the reverse strand, counting down.
CATTGGACAGTCACACTCCCCACAGCTGGACAGCGAGTCATTTCCTGAAGTGGGCTCTGAGCAAAGCATGTCTGTCTGCCCTGAGAGGGGAGGAATGGAACAATCTGACAGAGAAGTCCTGAGAAGTCTTGATGATTGGTCAGATATACAGGCGGGAGGTTATCTGTAACCTCCCTGATGGCTAGGACAGCCTGACCATCAATAGACAGTGTGGTTGGGAAATAACCTCTTCCCACCGTAAGCACAGCTGCCTTTTACTGACAGTAGCATAATCATTTTCTGCATAAGTTGTCATGGCTTGTGCCTTCTTTTTTTTTTTTTTTAAAGATTTTATTTATTTATTTCACAGAGGGAAAGAGATCACAAGGAGGCAGAGAGGCAGGCAGAGAGGGGGGGCGGGGGAAGCAGGCTCCCTGCCGAGCAGGGAGCCCGATTCAGGCCTCGATCCTGGCACCCTGAGATCATGACCTGAGCCGAAAGCAGAGGCTTTAACCCACTGAGCCACCTAGGCGCCCTGGCTTGTGCCTTCTATGTTGAGTGACTAAACATGCTCTTTAGCTGCAACTGATGTGGCTGGCCAGGGGCTTTGTCCACAGCCCAAGGCAGCCATATGTAGACTAAAGGTAGCTTGATGTGAAACTGTCCATTTTAAATGGGGACAAACCAATTCAACACTGTCATTTTGGAAGCCTCGAACAGTAAGTGTGCAAGGAGAAGCTGAAGCAGGTGCTCAGGCTGTGTCCTGAAGGACTCTAAGCTTTTGTTCTCCTTCTCCTGCTGCACCGAGCTGCCCAGAGAGCAGAGGGACTGAGAAGCTCTGAAGAAGCAACGAATCCTTTACCACCCAATACCCTTGTATCATCACAGGTGATCGGGGCATGTCACTTCCTTAAAGAGTCTGCTTTTGAATTTCAAAATGACAGTGCTGATGATTATTTCTTCTTTGTAAAAGCGGGTGAAAAGGCTGCTTGGCCCTGAGGGTCCAAGAACTATCCGTTAGTTCTTGGTTTGGGCAAATTCTGACGCCTTGAGCATGTCCAGCTTGCCTCGTCACCTCCCGTGGTTATTTTGCCCACAGCAGGAGCTGTCACTTCTCTAAATTTTGAATGTCAGGCTGGTCTGTCTTCTGCACTTTTATGGCATTCCAAAAAACTATCAGGCTTCCCAAAATTTGCCTAAAGTGATTATTTTCTGCATAATACATTTCCGCATCATTTTGGTTCCTTGCACTGAGTTCCAAAAAGATGGAATGACTTGTGCAATAAATTTCTGCTTTTGCTTTGCCATAAAGCAGTCCTACTATCTATTTGTCACTCATTCATTTATATGTTTATTCATTTTTGCACACCCCCACCCTGACCATTATATGTACCCTGCCTATCAGGGTTCAAATGCATTGAGTGGACAGATGTGTTTTAGGATCTTTGTAATTCTACCCTGCCCTTTGCATTTTCAATCATGCCACTCAAGAAGCCAGATATGATGTTTGTGTGAAGCTTGGGTCTGGTAAGGATGGGCCAGGATAGAGTAAGGGATTACAGTTCCACACCCAATTCTAATGTGTGTGGAGATTTCTCCCTTACACCAACAAGCAATTCTCAGCCCCCAGCTGGGTGTCCTACAATTCAACTGAATTCTGACACCACGTACCGGAAGATAGCATCAGCTTCCATATGCCAAGGGTCTCTATTACATGACTGCTCCCTCCCCCGATCTTCAGACTCCAGCCACAAGTCCAGGGTATCACCTGAGCTTCTGACCAATGGGTTGTAGATCAGACACCCTTCTTAGGTTCAACTAACTTAGGTTCAACTGACCAATGGGTTGTAGATCAGACACCCTTCTTAGGTTCAACTAACCTGCAGGAATGGCTCACAGAACTCAGAGAAACTTTGATTTACTAGATCACCAGTTTATTATAAAAGGAGATAACCCAGAAATGGCCAGATGGCAGAAATGCCTAGGGCAGGCTATGGGGAAGGGATCAGGGGCTTCCACACCTTCTGGGAGTGTGCCACTCTCCCCAAACCTCCACGTGTTCACCACGTGCTCTCTGAATCTTGTCCTTTTGGGTTTTTCCGGAATGGACATAGGCGTGATTGATTAAATCACTGACCATTCCAGCCCCTCTTCTCTTCCCTGGAAGTCAGGGGGATGGGACTGAGAGTTCCAACCCTCTAATCACTAGGCTGGTTCCCCTGGCAACCAGCCCCCATCCTTAGGTGTGGTCCAAAAGTCACTTTATTAACATAACAAAAGACACATGTGTCACTCTCATCATTTTGGAAATCCCAAGGGTTTTAGGAACTCTATGGTGGAAACGTGGGACAAAGACCAAATATTATAAATCACAATACCACCGGAATAATTACTTGCTTCATAGAAGGATTTTTGTTCCATGTTTTAAAAAATAAAAATATTCACCATTGGATCATCTTAGACTGTCTCCATGATGCATTTAAACTCTTTGATTTACAAAATTTGAATTTACACTTCACTTTTCTCGGAAAGCAGCTATCAAGTTAAGTGGATTTAATACGCTTGAAATAATCGCTCTTCATAATTGTAGATGACACATAGTGATAGCTTTGCTATTCTTTTTTTTTTCTTTTATATGGCTGAAAATACTTGAAAAACTGAAGAAACACTGATGCACGACTTAAAAGAGGCCAAGAGGCTCTCAAAATGAGGAACGAGGATCTAAAACAATCTGTCATTTTATGTTATGCAAACAATAAACACAAGCCAGTTTTACACCAAGGGTAAATGAGACATGGCGGAAACACCTCGGACGTTCCATACTCCTGTACAGCAGTGTGGGGATCATGGGCAGGAGTGATTGGCCCCATTTGGTGAAAGGAAGAAACGAACCCTATTTTTCTTGTACATTTCAATTGTTAAAAGTAGCTACTGTTTTCACAGGATTCAAAACTCAAAAGGCACCCTACATACAATATGCAGTGAAAAGTCTCCCTCCCACCCCAGCCCAGGGACTACTTTTGAAACGCCCTTGACATCTGACAGGCATCTCCTTCCCCACTGCTCACCACCTCCATTCATGGGCTCATTCAACAAATATTTACTGAGACCTCTCTAGTGCCGGACACTACTCGCAGGTGCAAGGAGACAGCAGAGAAGAAAACAAAAACCCTGATCACTTGGTAACGACATTTTAGGGGTGCAGAGGGCAGACAACAAGGAAAAATGAAATTTACAGTGTATCTGACAGTGAGAAGTGCCATCCTGGATAAGGAGTGCCAGATTGGGAAAGGTACCATTTTCAAAGGTTGGTCTTGGAAGGCCTTTCTGATAGGGACATATTTAAACAGACACCTGAATGAAGTAAGCAAGCGAGACACATGGCTCTTTGGAAAAAGCCTACTGGCTAGAGGGAACAGGAAACGCAAAGACATATTCTAGGAAGACTGGTTTCTTGGACTGCTCTACTATAAGAGCAACTTCTGTTCCTGTTCCAAAGGGAGGCTCATGGGAGAAACCGCTTTCTCAATATTTTATTTAAATCATAAGGTTGAACTTGAGTTGGTCATGGTGTTGCCTTTTTTTCAAACCTAGCAACAATATGTATTAATTGGGTCATAAAAAAAACGATTTACTTATTTATGAGAGAAAGAGAGAGAAAGTGCAAGAGTACAAGTGGGGGGAGGGGCAGAGGGAGAAAATCTCAAGCAGACTCCCTGCTGCGAGTGGAGGCCAGACTGTGGGGCTCAGTCTCACCACCCTGAGATCATGACCTGAGCCAAAATCAAGAGTCTGTTGCTTAACTGAGTGAGCTACCCAGACAGCCCTATGCCATTTATCTTTAAGAAAGGATTGTGGTGTTGTTTTGTTTTGTTTTGTTAAGTAAGTTCTATACCAAATGTGGAGCTTGAACTCATGACACAGATATCTAGAGTCACAGTCTACTGACTGAGCTGGCCAGGCTCCCCAAGAAAGGATTGTTTTCATATAGGTGTTCTTTGCTTAACTAAGCCCTTTTTTTGGTGGTGGGAAAAATAAGATATGTGTTGATTAGGCTTTTGTAAATCATATATTTTTAAAACATTATAAAATTCTGTAGCATCTCTGAACCCAGCAAGTATTGTGCCTGCTTCTAATCTCTCTTCAATGATAACTTTAGAGCAGTGCTTTTTAAATGGGGGCAATTTTGTACCCAGGGCACATTTGGTAATGTCTGGAAGCATTTTGAGTTGTGACAATTGCATTGGAGGGGAAGTTGCACTGGCATCTACTGGGCGAAGAGTAGGGAGTCTACCAATCATCTTATAGTGATGAACAGGACTGGTCCTTAAACAAAAATTATCTGGTTCCAAATAACAACAGTGCCAAACTGTTGCTCTAAACTGTTGACAAACTGTTGTTTGCTCCAAACTGTTGACAAACCCTGCTCTAGGATAACAAGCTTAGGTTAAAACTTACAGGAGAGAGGAGAGCTTTACCTTATCAGGCCAAAATTTCATCTAGTGCCCAGGTGGTCCAAGCAGGGAAAGGGAGACCTAGAGGCCAAGCCTGACCTTGGGGACCCCCCTTTTTTCCCCAGAAATCAAACACCAATTCACAAAGCCATTCAATCCCAGAAAGTCAACCCCCAGGAAGGACAGTCAGGCCCAATGGACTTGCTGGCTTTCCTGCTTTCTAGCACCTTCCTTCTTTCTCTTTCCTTGTGTACTTTTTTTACTCCCTTCTTCTGCCATAGGCAAGAGGTGTTTTCTTCACTATATTACAAAATATGTTTTGCATGCATTCAGGAAAGAACAAGAATGTTTTAAATAGATGGCTATAGCAGCTTGTAAAATTGTGGGTTAAAGTTTTTCTGCTAAAAGCTTTTTCAGCAGAAGTAATGGAGGGTGGAAAAGGTGTGAGTGTGAGGGGAGGAGTGGGATAAGGATATTTTCACTCAGGTAACCATATTCTGAGCGGAAGAAAATCATCCTAGCTGCTCAGTATGGAGCCAAAGGAGATGAGCATGATCTCTCTCTTCTCAGTTTCTTACTAGGTTTGGGAAAGCTTGGGAATGGGAGGGGATATTAATATTTACATTGCATTCAACGTCACTTTGTATAGGAATAAAGAATTAGGGGGGAAATTGGTTTAGATTTTATTGAAACTACATATGTCCCCTTAGCAAGGTGGTGTCCCCATTCCTCAATGATATGGACGCCACAAGGACATGAGCTCTGTTTTTTGCTCTTGTGACTGCAATTACTATAAGAATAGATACCTTTTCTATTATTATGGGCTTAAAGGCAGGTGCCGGGTTAAAACTATGTTCATTATCTCATTTAATCCTCAGGCTACCTTTACAAGGTCTGTATTATTCTATTCTGAGGAAGCAGGGCTCAGAGAGGTAAAGTAACACGCTCAAGGTCATGCAGCAGAGACAGGAAAGAAACCAGGACTCCCTGCAGCTGAGATCTTAGGCCCCTTCCCTGTGCCTGTGCCTGCCGTGACCTAGGTTGCCTTTTGTGTTCTAAGGAAGCCCTGAGAATGCGCCCCATTCCTCTCTTTCCAAATGAAATGTAGCCATTTCTAACACAACTCGGTGAAAGAACACACACTTCCATAAGCTTTAAGGGTAGAAAAGGTCACATTTCCCCCTCCTGTGCAGATCTTGACCTGGCACCAGATGGCCGTACCTCTTCTGAACTCTTTGATATTTTACTTACATTGCTCCAAAAGCATCAACTTTCTCTTTGAATCTGATTTTTTAAAAAGATTTTATGTATTTATTTGAGAACGAGAGAGC
>LNAC01000064.1:2568877-2632006 GCA_002007465.1 Ailurus styani | reverse complement strand
GTGGGGGGAGGGGCAAAGGGAGAGGGAGAAGTGGACTCCCTGCTGAGTAGGGAGCCCATGGGGGGCTCTTTTGAATCTGATTTTTACACACACACACACACACACACACACACACACACACACACACACACACGATGACTCTCAGTTTCAGGGGATTCCTGTAATTCCACAGCCTTGCATCCACATTTCTGATATTGTGTGCATTTCATTTGTTCAGCATATATATTTGGGACGTTCAGATGCCAGGCAGTTTTCAGGTGCTAGGGATTCAGCCATGAATCAAGAGGCAAAGATAACCTCCCTCTTGGAACTCTGTTCTAGTTGGGGGAAAAAACTGACGGTATGGGCGCCTGGGTGGCTCAGTGGGTTAAAGCCGCTGCCTTCGGCGCAGGTCATGATCCCAGGGTCCTGGGATCGAGGCCCACATCGGGCTCTCTGCTCGGCAGGGAGCCTGCTTCCTCCTCTCTCTCTGCCTGCCTCTCTGCCTACTTGTAATCTCTCTCTCTGTGTCAAATGAATAAATAAAATCTTTAAAAAAAAAACTGACGGTAAAATGGTAAAATATAGGACATGTCAGAGGATGATAAGTGATGTGGAGAAAAGTAACGCAGGGTAAAGGGCAGGACAGGTGGGAGACGGGGTATCATTGTTGGGCCTTTTTGCTTACTCACCTTCTCAAGGACAGACAGCAAACCAGTTGGTGTCTGGGACTCCTCACCTCTCAAACTGCCTCAAGGCTCAAGATATATTTGTCGATTACACCCAGGAAGCTGGTTTCACGGAGCTCATTTGGTATGGAAATAGTTTGCCTTTCACAGCTTTCGATGAAAGATGTATTGGTTGGACTACCAAAGGCCCTTCCAAGAAGGAAGTGACTATTTATTTTTGGGGTGGGTTCTTGGCTTTCTATAGTTTTATCAGGAACCAGTGTATTCGGGCAGTTTTGAATGGAGTTTCAGCATAAGCCCACAGAGAACAAAAAATAGACTTGGTCAGCAATGATGAAGCTTATTCCTTCTATGGAAAAGATGAGATGTGAGAAATTAAAAGGCGAGAAATAATGCCAGTGTCGGGAAAGGAGACAAGAAAAAGCAATGAACAGAAACAGGAAAGAAACAGCAGGGAAAAAGGTAGAAGAGAATAAACTGGTAGAAAAAACCAGAGGCCTAACAAGAGAAGCCTCCAGACCCTAACTCTAGTGCAGTTCAGAGAACTGGGGAGAGGACCTCGGTGCAGGGAGAGGGGAAGGCTCCACTAGTAACCCAAGGCAGGGAATCCCAGTTTATTTCTATTCTTGACTGTAACTGTTCGTGAAAGTCTAGTAAGAGCTTATCTCTCCTCCCACCTAATACAGCTATCCTAAATGATCTTCACAGTCCTTGACATCAGAAGGAGAAACTTGGGAGAGGAGCATTTACTAGACAAGACTCTATGCGACAGATGGATCAGGAAGTGCTGCGACTGCGGTCGGGGTGGGTCCATGCGGTCAGCACGAGTCCTTGCTCCTGAAAGTTAGCAGGGAAAATGCAAATAGGCAAATGCGAAATTTTACTAGATCTATACAGAAAGCTTTGCTCATGCTACGTAAAAATACTCCTCAAAAATAGTCAAAAAAGCAAGGGCGAGGTCTGTTTTTAAAGACCGCTTTGTGATCATTTGAATGTCTTTAGCGTCTGTCTTACACAGTTGAGGATTCTTGTCTGTCTGTATATGGGGGCACCCACCGCACCTGTTTTTTGACCCCTCATTAACCTGGGAGGAGGAACGGCAAAGAGATGTCTAATGACTGTAACTCAGGTGGCTGCAAGTAGGTGGCAGTTGGCAGCAGAGTGAAGGGACCTGAGAATGAGTACAGGTGGGCGCTGGAAGGTTCTCCATATTTTCCACCACAACATGGCAAGGGCTCCTCTTCGTGGTGGTCCTTATGTCCTCTCCTGAAGACCTTACATCACACTGAGACTGGTAAAGAAGCTCCTCATGTCCTCTAGAACCTTCACCACCTCACAAGAATGGGGATTAGGGTGGCCTACTACAGATTTATTTCAGGAAAACCAGGTACCTTCTTTCCTTTCATTCTCACGAAAGCTCTAGGAGTAAATGGAGGCATGAAGTGGTCCAGTAACATACTCTGGGTCTCACTGCTAATAATGGCTGGGGTCAGAATTTGAACCCAGCCCTGACTTGTTGGCATGCTTCTCACTACCTCTGGCGGCTCTGTGGCATTCATGTGAGGGCAGCTGCCAAGCACTGAGAAGGTGAAGAGCTGAGGATATAAAAGAGAGCCATTTTGGGTCATTTGCCCTGTTTATTTTTTCTGAAAAACCTCCTCCTCCTCCTCCTCCTCCAGAAAAAAAAAAAAAAGTTTTGTGTTGGCGTGCTTAAAAAAGATAAAATACAATTGAAGATGAGATATTCATAAGGCTTTTCAGTTGTATCTTCAACAAAATAAAAAAGTTTAAATGTGATTATGAGTTCCTCACAGTGAATAATACCCTACAGGCATCCATCTAACTCTTTGTGTACTTCTCGATCTACAACTCCCACGGCTGCCTTCTTCTTCTTTTTTTTCAATGCATCACTGCAAGAAGCATCTAATCATTAGTCTCAAGAAATCAAATATTTGATGCTATCCTATAAAAAATGTTCCTGGCTTCGTCACTGATCCAGGGGCTGGGGGGAAGGGTAATGACTGACTGGACCAATTTATATTTTCTGGAGCACTTACAGCCTACAACCGAAAATGCATCCTGCCAGGAAATGCTTTAATTATTAAGATCAACATATTGTTTGCCTTGCAGCCAGGCTCTGAGAAAAGTCTTCCCTTAGAGTCAGAGTATGACCGGGGAAAGGGAATCTGCTTAAGTAGCAATTCGTCAAGCATTATCTTTTAAAATATTTACAGATCAACGGAGAGAGAGGTCACGGTTTCTGTGATAGCAACACCCCAACGTATTTTTGGTTAGCTTGTTTCACGGAGAGAAGATAGAAAGATTGCAGATATCAGTTATCGAAGTGGGAGGCCCCCCAAAAGACAGGGAGAGGTGACTGGTTTGCTGACTGAACAGAACAGGGGCACAGTGGAGAAGAACAGAAAGGAGGGCTTCGGATTACCACATAGGATGCTCTTGGCATGGCCCAAACTTGCTTCCTTGTGACGTCATCAAGTTGGGTGCTCTCCAGAGCTATGGGAGATCCAAGAAAGGGATAAGGAATATAAAAAGCTATTCATAGGAGAGCTGCTGTCTTCAAGAGGAAGGATTGCGTAGGATAAAACAATGTCATTTAAAACCCTAGCAAATTGATAGGAGAGGCGCTGTCCTATATTTAGGGTGGCCACTTTTTAGTTCCTTAGTTTTAACATAACTGTACCTGATGTTTTCTGCAAGTGGTCCTGAAGACTTTAAAAGCACGTTTTAGGGCCGCCTGGGTGGCTCAGTCCATTAAGTGTCTGATTTCGGCTCAGGTCATGATCCCAGGGTGCTGGGATCAAGCCCTGCGTCGGGCCTTTGTAATTGGACTTTGTAATTCAGCAGAGAGCCTGCTTCTCCCTCTCCCTCTGCCTGCCTCACTGCCTGCTTGTGCTCTCTCCCTCTCTGTCAAATAAATAAATAAAATCTTAAAAATATAAAAATAAAAGCAGGTTTTATGTGGCCACTCAAAGGTGGGGGGATGGGAGCATTGCGCTGGGGCCTCGGGTTTAAGCTTAAGAGCTTCACCTTTATCTTCAGTTGAAGTAGTACTGTAGGCTAGTTAACTGAACATAATAAAAAAAAGGAAAATAAAATATTGCATGATAAAAAAAAGTAGGATCACAGAAAAGCCTGATGGTATCAAAATAAAATGATCTTCATGCAACTTTGACTTAGTCCCATGACAAGCTGCACCAATAGTTATGTATTATAAATTAATATTTTAATAAATTCTGGAATTGTCTAGCCTTATTTTATTGCACTATTATTATTACTTATGTTATTATTTCTTGTTGCATTGTATTTTCGTATGTGTGTGTGTGCATTAAAAGCTTCAGCTTCTTGGGTGCCTGGGTGGCTCAGTGGGTTAATGCCTCTGCTTTCGGCTCAGGTCATGATCTCAGGGTCCTGGGATCGAGGCCCGCATCGGGCTCCCTGCTCGGCGGGGAGCCTGCTTCCCCCTCTCTCTCTCTGCCTCCTTGTGATCTCTCTCCCTCTGTGAAATAAATAAACAAAATCTTTAAAAAATAAAAAATAAAAAATAAATAAATAAAAGCTTCAGCTTCTTAAAACTAAGCATTTGAAAAAAAATACCAAATATTTTTACCCTACTTTGAACGTCTCCATTAAAAGAAAAGTAGACCTGGACCTTCAAAGAAGGGAAATGATTCCAGCCTCTTTGAATCTCCCAGAGGTCTTGTCTAAAGCCAAGTGCCCCTGTGCACTCAAGCAAAGACCTTGATAAATACAATTAAAAAAAAAAAAAAAAGACACTGGGCGCCTGGGTGGCTCAGTTGTTAAGTGTCTACCTTTGGCTCGGATCATGATCCCAGAATCCTCGGATCGAATCCCGCATCAGGCTCCCTGCTCAGCGGGAGTGCTTGCGTCTCCCTCTCCCACTCCCCCTGCTTGTGTTCCCCCTCTCTCTGTCAAATAAATAAATAAAATCTAAAAAACAAACAAAAAAAAAACCTCCCGTTTATTTCCATTTGGAAGGTTGGAAGGAAACTGAAATGCTTACTGAGAAGCAGGAAGTAGTCAGAGCGAGGAGCAGCTCCTGGGTCAGAAGGCACGCGTGTGCACCTAAATTTGTTTTCATTACAAAGCCCACGTGACCACTGATGTGGGAGGTAAGGTTTTAAATTTTGCAGGACAGGAAAAGATTTTCAGGTGTTTTGCCCAGACATTGGGTCTGGGGTTCTGCAAACATGTCCCTCCCTCCTCCGGATGGCGGGTCCTTTGCCCAGCTCTGCCTCGGAAACATCAACCCTCGAAAACATGGACAGGAATCTGCTTCGGTCTGTCAGTACTTATGAGGGAAATGGCGACAATATGGCCTTTAGAAAGATGAAGACGTGTTGTCCCAAAAGAAATCCTCAGTATTTCGAGATCCTCTCAGATGATTAAAATGCAGCAAAAAGTTTAAGGACTCTTCCTGGAATGGTTTGCAAAAATAAGGAATATCAGAAGGTTACTTATGTGTGTGTGGCAAAGATTGTATTCGGCAAGACTTTCTCCGCCTTTCTTTCTTTCTGGACCTCTTTCCTGAAAATGGGGGGGGGTAATTCTTATAATTATGGGACACTTAATGGACACACAAGTTTTTTTATAGTATTGATGGCTTATTCTTAACTTGGCCTCATTCCTCATAAAGTGGCAAACCCTAAAAGATGCTATCAGCAGCTTAGAATTCCATGTGTGTTAAAAAGTGCAAACAATTTAGAACAAAAATCAATCAGCACATTTATAATTAACAATGATTAATTTTAAAGGTGAATTATACCAAGCATAATAATTTTATGGCAAAACTAAATTACACATAGTATCTTTCATATTCGGGCGCCTGGGTGGCTCAGTGGGTTAAAGCCTCTGCCTTGGGTTCAGGTCATGATCTCAGGGTCCTGGGATCGAGCCCCGCATCGGGCTCTCTGCTCAGCAGGGAGCCTGCTTCCTCCTCTCTCTCTGCCTGCCTCTCTGCCTACTTGTGATCTCTCTCTCTGTGTCAAATAAATAAATAAAATCTTTTTTAAAAATGTATTTCATATTCTTAAACCGGTTCTTTTTGACTTTTAGAGTATTAAAATTAACCATTGACCTTCATTTTTTTAAAGCCTCTATTCCCCTCTAGTCTAAATGACTACACAATTTTCTCTAAAAGTAGATGAAGTCCCTTTTGCATGAATGCTACTTTTTCCCCTTGTGCCTTTAGTTCTTTTTGTTGGCAAGGAGTTTCAGCTTCTAGTGATCTTGCAAAACCTTGGCACCCTCAGGCAGTGGGGACAAACAAGTGTCTAAGTCACCCCTTTAGGTCTGGAGCCTCCGCAGAACCCCCAGGGGGCCATCTCTGATTTGTCCCTCAAGGCAGCCACATTCCAGGTGGATGCCAAATAAATATTTGTTGACCAAAGTGTCCAAACGCAAGCCATTCTTGTGAGTGTACTTGTTATTTATTAAGCGCCCGCAGTGGGTCAGAGAGTCAATGAATTTCAGAGCTGGAAGGGATTTTAACAGTGACCTGGTCCAACCCCTTCGTTTTATAAACAAGGAAAGAGATCCAGAGAGAAGGGCCCTGCCCAAGGTCAAACACCTAGTACTCAGCAGAGCTGGAAACGTAACTCCCAGTGGAGGCACCTTGTGCTTTCCACAGCCGCCTTATGTCCCATCTGACCTGATCCCTGCCTGCTAAAGATTTGTAATTGAATGAGTACCACATTTTTGAAGTTTAAGATATCTGCATAATGAGAATGATGAAGTTAGGACCTACTTTTGGATTTAGGGGGAAACTGCTGAGAACATAAAAATAGCAGAAAAATGAGCACCCCTAACATAGCTATTTTAAAAATTGAATTGGCTTTATTTGATTCCACCTTGTCCCCAAAAAGACGTTAAGAAGTTTTAAAACGGACATACAATATTACAAAATAAGACAAGCAAGGACGATACTATAAAACAAGTAAGAGAAACAACAGAAAAGAAAGAAAGGTAGTAAAGTAAGTCGGGAACTAGAGCGAGATTAGGGTACAAAGTACAAGAGATAAGCCCCAGATACTTGCTACAAGGAGGCCACAGATTTGCTAAGCCTCCTCACGAGAAGCCGGAACTGTTACAAGATTCATAATTCCCAGATAAAAAACAAACCCAGCCCTGGAAAAAGCACAACTCTCCTTACCAATGAGGCCAGAGAGAGGGTCCTCCCGTGTGTCCTCAGATATCCTAAAGTGCATCAGGCTAAACTGGACTGGACTAAATTGGAATGACAGCCTTTCTGAGCTATTGGTGACCGCCAGTCAACTCCCTCCCCAAGAACCAGAACAGAGACTTCTCAAGGTCACTTCCTGGCACGGAGTCTGTTGGATTTGGAGAAGGAAGAAAGGATCCTGGGAATTTCCCTTCCATAGCAGACCTCAGGAGAAGGGCAGGAGGCATCTTGGTGCAAACACAGGTTCCCTTTTACCTGAGGAATCATTTTCCTCCTCTTTGAGTGTCCGGACACCAGAGAGCTGGCTGGAACTGCAGCTCCCCAAAGTTGGCCTCCCTCCCCCTCAGTTTCGAAGACTCCCTGAGGGAGTTCTCTGAGGCCCCAGAAGGGATGGCCTAGGAGATGGAAGGAAGAACCTGGGGCCAACTTCTAAAATAGCTGTTTATCCTGAATGACTGAAGGATTGGTTAAAAATGCAGAAATTGCTGTTCTGCGTAGAAGGCAGAGGACCATTTAGATCTCTAAATACCCAGTACATCATGGAAGGAGGCTGAATGACTTGGGGTGGGGGGAAGGGAAGGAGCAGAAATTAACTAAAGGGACAATGGCACCTCATCGACCATTTCCCCCTTAGTGAAAACACCAAAGATGACACCTGGGTTCAAAAGTTGAAAGTAAAGGTGTATTTAGATGGCTTTTCAGTAGAGGCAGAAGGAAATCTATGTCACGAAATGGTGAGTTGTATTTTAGTTTTTATTTCTCATTTTGTTTTCTAGTCTACCTAGGAAATTGCTATTGAGAACGATAAGTGGAACCTGAATCAGCTCGAATGTTTAGGATGATATCCTAGCACACAGGGGAAAAGGAATACATACGCAGATGGAACAAACATTTTTTTTTCAGTTTTAAACTTCTTTTTGATCTTGATTACCATAATATTACATAACCATTGTGAAAAATGCAGGAAGTAAACTTTTAAGGAATAGAGGCTAAAATCCCCTATAACCTCATCCATTTTAAGGCTCTGGTAAATTTCCTACCATTTTCATTCTTATGCCTTATTTGTATACCTACTTATGATTCGCTTAGGAAATTAATTTGAAAATCAATTTCAAGTTGCAAGACAGTTCTTGGATTTGCTTCTTCTCATCATTCTCTAAGCCTGAAAGTTTTGATTTCCTTGGCAATAAGTCTGTAAGTTATGACTGTAAGGTGAAGATCTTGATTTATAGCAAATCTCTCAGAACTTAACCATCTCAGTGAGCAAGTCCTCTTCAAGGTGTTTTGGGAGTTAGTGACATGATATCACCACACATTTATCTTAATGCTGCTGACTTAGCTCACAATGTTTCTGGAATTTCTCCTGTGGAATTACTTTCTGAGTCCATGACACTTTCTTTTGTACATTATCAGATTGACAAGTTCTCCCACTTCAAGGGTGAGTTTGATATTTAGAAACTGCCAAAAATTATCAGAGGTCGGATCTGATGAATAAGGTACATGATCCCACAAGCTGGGCAATATTGTTTTTGGTTAAAAACATGTTGGGGCACCTGGCTGAATCAGTCGGAAGATCACGTGATTCTTGATTTCGGGGTTGTTTGAGCGCCATGTTGAATATAGAGATTACTTAAATAAATAAACAAACGTAAAAACGTATTGAATCCCAAAAGTAATGAAACGTTTTCTCATGTGGTGAAAAGGTTTTGAAGTGGAAATCTTTTAGGAGAAGGGAGATTTACCCTCTCTCTATGAATCTTAATGAATACTATAATGTGGAGGGGAAAATTATCTCTGTAGGACCAATTCATTCTGGGTTTTCTGACTCGCAATTACGCTTTTGATGGCCAAAACCTACTTGTTTTACAAACTCCATAATTCCATTCTCAGTTTCTAGCAAAGCAAAAAGTATTCCTTATTCAAATAGATGAGAGTCACCAAGGCAAACTGTTCTTACCCAATTAATGAGCTAAAACTACACTTACCATTACCATTATCTCGAGATATAGGCCTCATGCTTTAATGACCCCGTTACTCATTTAATAATGTTCTTTCTATTCATTTCAGCCTGAACATTCTTTCCCTGGTTTCTACATCAATCTGGTAGCATAAAAGGGGAAATTAGATGGCCCTGTTTGTCAGTCCCGATTGTTAATATTTCTGAAGGTTGCATACAGAATCCTGTGTAGCTTTCTGAATCCTCAAGCTTACATAATATTTTAAGTACAAAGTATAACTCTACTCAGTGTTCTTTTATCATGTTTTTTTTCTATTTGACAGCCAAAGTTTGCAAGAGTTTTTATAATTCAAGGATTTTAGTAAACATCTTGAAGAAGAGCCAACAATATTTCTCTTCATACTTTTTTCCCCTTCCAAATTCTTGTTTATTCCTGAGAAGCTGAGATATAGAAATGGTGAAACCAGGGTTGGGGCTGGTGAATAGATATATATGTATTTAAAAAAAATTTTTTTGTTGTTGTCTTCTTGATATTCACTAGTTTTCTTATTCCTTGAAGACTAGTCCCTTCTCTTCCACCTAAAAATGGTTTTCCCCTTTTGGTTTGGTCAATTCTGTAAAAGGAAAAAGAAAGTACTATCTGTGTATTAGGCGGCCATTTGACTAAAAAAAGGATGTGGATGTATCTATGTATACATATTGCTTGTATGTGCGTAGACTATTCCTGGAAATACAAAAAGACCTGGTAACATTGGTTGTCTCCAGGAAGAGAAATCAGGCTGCAGAGGGTGAGGAGGGAGGGAAACTTGACCGCTCCTCTTTTTTGAATCTTTTGAATTTTTGGACTACGAAGAATGCTTTTACTAATTAAAAAACAAAAAACAAAAAACAAACAAACCTGCCAGTTTAAAAAAAAGAAAAGAAAAATTAAGGACAAAGGGGGAAAAAAAGCCTTCTGTTGGTCTGAGTCTGGAATTTAGAGCGAAGATCCAAAGAAAATCATTCCCTTTCTTGCTAACTCCATCTCTACTTCTTCATTCCTTCTTTCACTCTGGCCAACAGCGTTTAGCTCCTACTGATTGGATAAGAACTTAGAACTCACAGGTAACAACAGCATTCAGTGTCCTCAAGCTTGTCCCTAAATTCTGCAGTAGACAGCCGAGTGTCCTCCACAGAAAAGACGGAGGCCACCTCCTCTGGTTTTCTCATCATAGCCTTAGCCTGGACACGTGGTAAGTAAATATCTTTTAATCAATGTGTTCAAAACCATGTCCTTCTTGAAGAACTCTAGCAGTGTTCTTGTCCTTTGCCATTCATTGCGTACCCATGTTTTTCTCACCTTTGAGCCTTTGAGCATGTAGCCTCTCTTTGTCTGGCTAACTCTTACTAACATTTAAGGCTTGTTTTTTCCTCCCTCCTTCCTCCATCCCTCCCTCCCTCCTTCCTTTTCTTTCTCTCTCTTTCTTTCTTTCCTTCCTTCCTTCTGATTTTATTTATTTCAGAGAGAGAGAGGGAGTAAGTGAGAGAGAGAGAGAGAGAGAGAGAGAGAGAGAGAGAGCACAAGCCAGGGCTGGCTGGGGGCAGAGAAGTAGAAGGAGAAGGAGGCTCCCTGATGAGCAGGGGAGCCTGATGTGGGGCTCCATCCCAGGACTCTGGGATCATGACCTGAGCCAAAGGCAGACAACCAGCCACCTGAGCTGTCCAGGCACCCCTAAAGCCTTATTTCTTGAGCTCAGTGAGACTTAGTGGCTGATTAGTACAGGCTACCTCCTTCCTAAGTAGAAGGTGATTGCCTCTGACCTCCCTGCTTTGCATTTCCTCTGTCCCCCACACCCCACAGCTTAATTTAGGACTCTCTGCTTTTGCTCCTTGGTGTCTGGCACAGCAAATATCTGTACAATAAATAGATAAATAAATGAATGAATGAGAATCTTGTACACTTGCCCTAACTTTACCTCCTAGCCACTGTATCAGAGGATCTCTGTCTCTCCTGGGTTCCAAGGGTGGGGGAGGATTTTCCCAGGCTTTCGCTGTATAGTCCATATACGTTTGATCTCCATAAATTGAGTGCCCACCAAGTTGAAGAATGCTGGCATCCTCTTGCCACATGATGGGTAGACACTACCTAAATTGAGTTTCAGTAGAAAACTTGTATGAAAAATAAAAGTCTCAAGTCCTACCTCTCAGAAATGTTATTTCTTGTTCAGTACCATTGGGCTTATCTCTGTCTTTTGGGCTTATTTTCAACTGTTTGTTTATGAATAGCTATAATAGAAGCAAAGTTTTAGGTAAACAGTAATCTTTGAGAGCTAAACCATAAAAAAACCTTATTGTTCTATGGGAAGTTAACTTACATAACATGCATATACTATGAAGTTGGAAGGACTGATGACAAAAATTATCCCCAAAGTTTTTGAAACATTGAAAAAAGTTGAAACTAAAAAAGATGAAGTTTGACAGGATTAAATTAAAGCTCCGCGTTTAGGTTAAAAAAATCAATTGCACAAGCAGAGGGTGGGAAAAATCAGGCTTGGAAGCTGCTCATATGGAGAAAGTCAATTATAACTGACTCACATGTTCAGCCAATGGTATGATGGTGCTACTTTAAAGATTAATGCATTGAGATTACCTTAAAGACAGCAAGGTTTGGACTCAGGAACTAGATGCTTTTGCTCACTCAAATCAGTCTGCTGTATCAAGGCACCACCTTCTAAGAATATCTACAGACCAGAGCACATCTTTTGTAGTGATTTTCAAACTGTGGGTTGCCACCTATGAGTGAGTATATAAAATCCATGCGGCAGACAGCAAACAGCTTTCCAAAAAGTAAAACAGAACACAATAGACTACTGTTTTCTGGAACTTCTGCTTCACTTACGTCATGTATATGCATCCTGATGATACACAAAATGGATTTCTTTCTGTGGATCGTAGTTAACGGAGTTCCAGAAACACTGATCCAGGGAAAGATGTCCAGATGGTGAGAGAGATGGACACCTGGTTATTTAAGAAACAGTTGCAACAATCAGGAATGTTTAGCTTGAAAGGGAGAAGACTATGGGATGACATAAAAGCTGTCTTCCAATAGTGGAAGGACTGTCATGAAGAGGAGAGAATGTCTTTGTTCTCTGCTATTTCCGGAGGCAGGGGTTCAAGGGAGGGAGTTCTGAGATCATTACCCAGATAAACTATCTGACAATCGGAGCTGTCTATCAATGGAACTGCAAAATAACACATTCTGAAAGTGCTTAAGCCTGAGACAGGGGACCATCTGTCATGGTTACTGTGGCAGAGAATCTTACATCGGGAGAGAGGTTGAATTAGACATCTCTGAATGTCCCTTTCAGCTCAAAGATTTGACCATTCTATTTTCTCCTGTGGGTGTGTCTGAATTTCACAAGTTATGTGCTTTCGATCAGCTGACAATTGAAACTAATGCTTATCTTATATGTTTATCATATTCTGTGTCACGCCATTTAAATTTTAGTCATGACATAGCTATTATTTTACAGATGACATTGCTAAAGTCACTTGGATACTTGGGGCGAAGTGAGATGGCACCTAGGCCTCCTGAATTCTAGGCTTTCCACTTAACCTGTGGCAGCCTCTCGACCCTGAATATTGGCATTGACGCTGCTTGCTCCGGGTTGTGACTCTGCTGCGTTCTCACCTCAGGATCTCTTCTCTTTTTGCTTGTAAGAGAACTTTCAGTTTTTACCTGGCTGTGACCACCTGCTGTAAACACCATTGTCTTCCAAGCTTTCTTGCAGCTAGATATGGTTAACTGGACTCAGTTATGTGCAAGGAATACACATGGAAGGTAGTTTCTGGAAAACTTGCCAAAAAGACAGCTGCTATGTGCTCTTGGTTCCTCGATCTCCTTCTTCCCCTCCTCCTTCCTGTTGGGGGGAACTCAAACGGCCATCTTGAACTGGGAGGCAGAAACCAGGTCCCAAAGATGGCGAAGCCTGGGTCCCTGTAACCATGCAATTGCCATAACAGCCCTAGAGAGGTTCTTTTATAGGATGAAAGAGAAGGAAACTTCTGTCTTCTTTAAGCCACTGTTATTTGTTTGTTATACACAGTTGAAGCCAATCTCAAGTGATAAGCCGTGTCTTTCTCTCACATGTGGGCATTGGGTATCCCGCCTTTATTTGCTGTAAACCTGACAGGGTACCAGACCTTCTGAAGTTAGAATTTTGGCATCTTAACATCTTTCATAATGGGTGAACACCTAAAAATGGGCCAGTTTCTGTCTAGGTATTCCCACGGTTAAGATAGGGCATATTTTGCAAGCAAGTTACTCTTTTAGTATCTTAAATGCTTCCTTTCTTAGTAGCCCCAGTTAATGGGATGTCCAAAGCTTCCTGACTCAGGCATTCAGAGACTTGGACCCACCCATCACCCTTCTCCCCTTCAGACAATTTTTGCAATAAAAATAGTCCCGTCCCTCTTTTTCTAGTCTCCATTCATCCTTGCAACCAAACTTGACCTTGGTTCATAATCCTTTTCTTACCACTTAACTGCTATAAAATGGGGCTTTAGGTGACTAGGATTCTGGGCAGGACCCAAATTTTAAAGAACACAGGAAACTTGTACAACCCTTTCTATTCTCTCGGGAAAAGGGTAATTTGAGATGTTCCTTGTATGCTTGTACAAACAGCCCGGCTGCAAACTTCTGTCAGAGTCCTTGTGCAAAGAACAGAGAATGATGTGTGAGACCTGTAGATGGAATTTATCCATTTCTACTCCTATTGTCTCTTTTCAGATTTGCAGCAACAAGTAGAATCTGCTAGATCTTCTGGTCAATCTGATTCTATTCTGTTGTAACTTTCTCTCATAACTTGTAATGACTGTGATGTTTGAGGATAATAGTAAACTTCTTGATTCCTGGTTCAGAGTTCTACCCATAGTGGTATTCAGTAGTCCCTGGTGGTGGTACTTTGGAATAAATTTAATATACTGGAAGTTGACATCACACATACATGTCTTTCATAAATTTATACTGTTAGAACTCAGAAAAAGTAATAGAAAGGCAAGTCATTGTTTTGGGGCTGTGATTCACCTAGCAGCCAGAGTTCTGATAATGCCATGAATTTGAAGGATTTATGGCACTATAGAGCCTTGATCTAAAATCTGAGGTTCTGCCAAGAGTTCTTTTAAAAGCACATTTTCCTTAAGAGTAAAAAAAAAAAAAATCCACATATTTAAATGATATTCTATGCATATACCATAGGAGAAAAAGAATTACAATCCACTGAATAGCACAGCTAAAAATGTTTGTTTCAAAGACAATCCAGAGTCTCTATAAGAAAGTTCCAAATTGGACTAAGAGTAGAATAAACATGGCTTTTGCAAAAAGCATCTGGCATGGTCCAACAGAGCCAATGGTCCAACAGAGCCAACAGTGTTGCTCGAAGCAATCTCCGTAGCCACCTCGCACTTCTATTTTCTTTAATGCCTCAACAGTACATTTAAAAATCATGTTTAGGGGGCCTGGGTGGCGCAGTGGGTTAAAGCCTCTGCTTTCGGCTCAGGTCATGATCTCAGGGTCCTGGGATCGAGGCCCGCATCGGGCTCCCTGCTCAGCAGGGAGCCTGCTTCCTCCTCTCTCTCTGCCTGCCTCTCTGCCTCCTTGTGATCTCTCTCCCTCTGTGAAATAAATAAAATCTTTAAAAAAAAATCATGTTTAAAAGAGTCATTCATAGTGAGGCATTGAAGAAATATTAGATCTCTAAAATCTGACTCTGTAACACATAATCTCACCCTCACGCTCTTCTCCCCTGCCCCTTTAAAGTGAACTACTAGGCTATCGTGCTCATAAGAAAAACAAAGGGAGAGAGACCTATTAAAGCAGAGTGGCTTTACTTTTCAGATCAAAACATTCTGAAGGATTTTTCTTTCTCTCTTTGTTTAAGATTTTTATATATTTATTTGCCAGAGAGGGAGAGCACAAGTAGAGGGAGTGGCAGGCAGAGGGAGAAACAGACTCCCCATTGAACATGGAGCCCGATGAGGGGCTTGATCCCGGGACCCTCGAATCATGACCTGAGCTGAAGGCTGAATGCTTAACCAACTGAGCCACCCAGGTGCCCAAGGATTTTTCTTTTTTTGGTGAATACTTTTAACATGAGAGATAGATGACAAAACCACAATAACTAAATATCCATAAAAGATGAAGTGTGTCCTGTGGTTAGAACAGGAATCCTTTGGCTCCTCTTTGGCATCTCCCTGTCACTTTGGGCCACTCAGATTTCATACTGGCTCAGCTCTGCCAGCTCCAAAGGGGAAAGCAAGACCTGCTTCCCGAAGACAGAAATGCTTTATTGTCTTGATTTGAAGGAAGTCCCTCCTCACTACCACGAATGTGAGAACGAGAATCATTTTGAGCCTGAACAGCTCAGTTATTTTAATACAACAAAATCCTAGTGGAACCGAATACACTGATGCTCATGGAAATAAAGTTTGCTTCTGTGTAGTCTGCATGAAATCATCACAAGGACCAAATCTCGTTGAAATGAGATGCCTCTGAAATTCCTCAGCGTGAAAAACTTCCCTTCCAGGAGTGTGCTGACAGAGCGGCGTTTCTTCTCTCCGGCCCCTACAGAAGCCTCCATTACTCATTCTGAGTCTTGTCCCTCCCAGGTGACTCCACCCAACACGATCACCAAGTGAGGCAATCCTGCAAGTGAGTTTTCCTCCTATTTACTGGAATTATTTAGTGAACAGGAAGATTTTTAAAGGAATAGACGGTTCTCTTTCCTTTTTGACACTCTTGACTTATCAGCCAGGGAGAGGTTTGGAAGCCTATAGAATAGTGGTTCTCAAACTTGGTGCACAGCAAAATTGCTCGGGGAAATTTAAAAATACCGATGACTGATATATGGGGCTGGGCGTTGGGATTTGTTAAAGTTCCTCAGGTGCCACTAATGTGTGTACATTTTGGGCTGGGGGAGTTGTTGAGAACCACTATTAGCTTTTAAATTTGTGCTCCTTTCCTTTGAGAAGCCACAGTCGATTGTAAAATTAGCTGTCACTAAATTGAGACACTCCCCAGGGCCAAGCACTCTGGTAAGTGCTTCACGAGCATGATGTCATTGTATCCTCCCCACAACTGTGTGTCAGGCCCTAGTGATAATCTTCATCATCGGTCTAATACAGCAAATATTTATTGAGCACCTCTGTTGTTCTAGGTGCCACTGTGAAAACATAGATGGGTAAGACATGGTTCGTATCCTTGAAAAGTTAACGATAACAGGGATTCATGACAACCATAATATAATGAAGAATACTCTTCATGAGAGAGGCCAAATTACTAACAAGATTCAGAGGAGGGAGCACATACTACAGATTGGGGGCACCAAGAAGGGTGACACCGTAGGCTCAGTGGTGTCCTAGAGCCAGCTTGTTCTGGTCTCTGAGAACCGATAGGGAAATGTTCAGAAATCTTGTGAGTCAGTTGAAGTCAGGTTGGTAGCTTGAAATTGGCCTTCGGAATATTAACACTATGAAAATTGGCAAAATGCTACAATCCAGGCTCTTTCTGTTCACATAGCTGGTTGTTCAGTATTTACCAGCACACCACTATGGATCTTAAAAGGTGTGTAGGATTTCGTCCTGAAGAGGGGGGCATGTGCCCAGTAGAAAGAAGAGTATGCTTGAAGACACAGAATTGGGAGAGAATTCAAGCTTGCTCAAGTAAGAAAGAATAGTCTCGTTTGCCTGGAGTAAGAGGCATACGGGAGAATCATTGGAATTAAAACTGAAAAGCTGAGGGAGGCTGTATCAATCAAGCCTAAAGCTTCCGTGACTCTAATAGCCTCGAATAGAGTCTGACACATAGTAGGTGCTTAGAAAAAGTGAACACCTTTTCTCCCCTTTTCTTTCTCAAAGAAAGTTCAAAGTTTTGACACCTAAGGCTCTCTGTAAAAACCCCGTGAGGGAGGTTATTTTTTTAAATGATGAGGCTGAGGATCAGAGAGATGAAGAAACTGGGCAAAAACCACAATTAATCACCAAGTCTTCAGGCAGCAGAGTGAGGCGGATAATCTGAGATGGAGATTGGGGGGATGGAGGTACCATCTGAGGAAATGGGGAGTAGAGAATAAGGGGGGACCTGGCAGCAAAAGTGGAATTTGGGAGAGAAGTAGGGGCCAGAGGTATGGTTGGAAGGTCACTACACAGGGCTTGGTGAACAGGAGCCTCTCTTCCATTTCTTTCGCTCTTTCTTTCTGTCTTAAAGGTTATTTATTTATTTGAGAGAGAAAGTGCGCACGCATGAGTGAGGGGAGGGGCAGAGAGAGACACCCCAAGCTGACTCCCTGCTAAGTGTGGAGCCTGAAGCGGGGCTTGATCTCACAACCCTGAGATCATGACCTGAGCTGAAATCAAGAGTTGATCACTTAACCAACTAAGCCATGCAGACACTCCCATCCCACCACCATCTTAGGATCTATTGGCTGTGAAGGGCCCCTGGTTTCTCTCATCCTCATTCCCCTTCACTTTAATCTGTAGCAATATTAGGGATCATAGATCAATGGTAGCCCCCCCAAAAGTACTATGAATTCTGGGGACTGCATATAATGTCCCTGGAGGTTTAGGCCAATCTCTGGAAACTACGATGCTTCTTGGGAGTATCGAACTGTACCAGGCTCTTGAATTTTCAAACATGACTTCAGTTGGCTTCAGGGTGGAAAAACTCTGAACCAAGCATTTCTGTTGCTCAAAACCAGGAGAATTCGACCTTTGGCTAAGAGGATTAGGCAGATTTCCTGAATCCATCCCAGTTAGGCCTGACCACTGATGAGAGCTATCTGAAAGGAGAAAAAACAAGCGCTTCATGTCCCTGTAACTGGCCCATGGCAGAACTCCGTTAGTTGAGCTTCAAGGTCAGAGTAGGCTTTTTTAGAAGTAGCTGATCTGTCCACATCTCAGTACTGGTGGAAGGCCCAACCTGAGGACTCTCCTGCCACATCTTTCCCCCCACCCCCAATTGTTTTAAAGTAGGCTCCACACCCAACAGGGGGCTCGGACTCACAACCCCAACATAGAGTTGCAGGCTCTTCCAAGGGAGCCAGGTGCTCCTTCTCCTGCTGCACCTTGAACAAACTCCTAAAGTACAAAGACTCTCCAGGTGTGGAGAACACTGCCTTCTTCTAAAACCCTGCACACTCTGAGGAACATCTTTTAATCCTAGATTGCCTTTCAAAATTTCTGGGTACAGATTGTTCCAATTAAATTCTTAAATGTCAAAAGTTTCTTAAAATAAAACTCCTTAAAATAAACTAAATCAGCCCTTCTGGATTCCAGCCAACATAAATCAAAGTACCTAACCAGATGGGGATTCTGTAAACTAAAGGTAATAACAGTTGTTCATAGCTTAGGGCCTGCTGAAAAAAGCAAAAGGCATGGGATAGGTCATTTTTCCTTTTCTAATTGTTTTTTCAAAACATGGGGTTACATCTTAATAAACAAATGAATCGTGCTTTCTGCAGCACCTGTTCACAGAAACCCCAAAATACACCTGTGACATTCTGGAAAAAGCTGTAGTTTAGTGTGCAAAACAACTGAATGTATTGAGAGTGAGAGAGGAATCCAGCAGCTGCTCATCTAACCTGGAGAGAAGCATGTGGGATCCATCACTCCAGTCGCCGTCAGCCCGCTGTCCAGCAGCAGGATGCAACCTGACCTGAGCCAGGAAGCAAGGTCCCACTCACCATGCCACCAAATCCTAGTGGGGTGCTTGCTACCAACAAGACTCAGCTGTGCTAGACATGGTTTCCTGTACAACCACTGACCATACCACAAACAGAAACCCTGTACCGAGCCCCAGGTTCTTGTCCAGAGAGCAAAACATAATTGGAAAGAAGTGCTTTCTAATAACCTAAGGAAAGTGATGCCAACACATATCTTGCTACCCTGCTGGGTGGGGAATCCTGTGAGCTGTCAGGGAGAAGTGTGGTGGGAAGTGACTCAGGCCAAGGTTGGACACAGACAAGAACAGAGGCAAGTGTCCAACCTGGGCCTGTGAAACTGTCGGCACCACAGGGCATTGGGCAAGGTCAGTGTGGAGTCAACGGCCCAAGCTGTCAAGTGGGCACAGGGGTACTTGGTTGGTGGACGGAAAGGGTAAAGAGGCCAACCAGAGAACAGGGAGACCCCTCTTCCTTCTTCACCTGGCTCACCACTGGGCATCCTTCGGGCCTGGGCTCAGATCTCATTGTCTCAAGGCAGCCCCCAGGGCATGGTCAAGTGCCCTCATTCACTCTCTGATCACCCTGTGAGTCTCCTACAGAACAATCATAACTGAAGTGATTTATTGGTGATTAACTGTGCAGTTCTACCTGCTAGAAAACTCGACAAGTTGGGCCTCGGTCGCATCTGTCCTCTTCATGGCTGCATCTCCAGTACCTAGCACGGTGAGTGGCCCATTGTCAGCCCTCAGGACATCTTTTTGGGAGGAAGAAAAGATTAATAAAGGGCACACAGGAGAACAGAGGGCTGGAGGGAGGTGCACAGAGAGCTTGGTCCCGACAGTGATCTCCTTTCTGAAAGCTGTGGGCAGGCTCCCCTGTGTGGGTGGGCGTGGCTGACCCAGCCCAGCGGTTGACCCCTGTGGTCCACAGTCAAGGGCAGATGGTTGAGAAACCTGAAACATGAATCTCTGTTTTATTTCTTGGTGTTTCCTCTCTTGACGAGGTTTTTTTCTTTCTCCAGTGTTCTGAGATGAAAACATGCTGTAACTTGAACTATACATCTTTCCCAAGGATGGCAGTATGTTGAAAGAATGTAGTTAAAATTCTCATTAGGGATCATCTGCTGTTGCGAAGAACAGGGGAGAGGAACGGACTCCCTCATACCTTGAATTTACCCAACAGGATTTTACTAAAACAGAATGAGCCTCTGGGAAAAAAAATAGTAATAATAAGCATTTATTATACCATTCAGGGAAAATCTAATAAAAGACACCTGAAGGATACAGGTAAAGAAATAGCTTTAAGAAGCCTGAATGTGACAGGCAGAGACGTTTAACAACAGCTTTGATACCCGTAGAATTATCGTCGTTGTCTACCAGATCAGTGGCAGATGGAAAACCCAGACCAGAAAGATGACTGGGACAATGGGTTTGGGACTATTAGCTGGGACGTGGGGGAGAGGGAGGAGGAGGGGGATCAGGGCTCCTTAAACTTTAATGTTCTCATAATTTACCGGGTTGAGTAGGTCTGGGGTGGGGGGTCTGAATTCTGCTTTTTAAACCATGCAGCGTCGGCGCAGGTGGGTCTTGGACCACACCCTCAGAAGCAAGGCTGTTGAGCACTGTAAGGGGATGTGTTGCTGTGGAGAAAAAAACACGGGGGAAAAGAGTGAACTCCTCGAGCAGAGACACCATCTCCAGAAATTCTGCCTTTCCTTATAGTCTCTTGTGCACATCAAGCACTCATGTCTTTCTGTTCTACTTAGATTCTTCGGGCTGCAAGAAATAAAAGGTCACTCAACCTCATTCAAGGACTGAGGTTGGTGGTAAAGAAACAGCAAAGCAGTGAGGGTGATGGAGACTTCTGGAACACGGGATCTGTGGGCCAGCCAGGCCTTGAAGAGACTGGAACCCGATATCGTGGGGAATCCGGGGCAGCTGGAAGGACCTCAGGGGCAGGGATGTGTGGAATTCATCACCCTCTTGCTATTCCTCAAAGGGTTTTCCTCTATCTCACGGCTTTGCTCCCCTGTGTTTCCTCAGGACTTCTGCTTGTTCGCAGCCTCCCCAGCGCCACCTCTGACCCACACAGCCCGTGTCAGCTTCCTTTCAGCATCTCCCCAGCTGAAGGCAGGGCTCCTCTCTTTCCTCCTTCAGGTTCCTGGGAAAAAGGAGAGGACTCAATGCCCTCGGGTCAGGCAGAACTGGTGGCTTGGCTTCTCTTTCCTTGGGCCAGGTGTGCCCCATGGACATGGAGATGGCCAGGAGGTCTGCCCTGGCTGCTGGGGCCACGTGCATGTTGTGTTCCAGGAAGGGTGTGCGTGTGTGTGCACGCGCATGCGTGTGTGTGTGTGTGTGTGTGTGTGTGTGTGTGTGTGTGTGTGTGTTGGGGTGGGGGGGCATGGTATTTGCCTCCTCCAGGAAACCCAGGGCTGGATTTCCAGCTTTTGTGGTCCCCGGAGAGTTCCTTGCTCATGGTTACTCTCTGAGGCAAAAAATATCTTTCTTCAGAAGACTTGCTATTTGGAAAGTTCTGGTCTGTTCTCCTGAAAGTGAGGGAGGGGCTGTTCATTTTGCAGTTTTTAAAGGGTTGGTGGTTTTCTGAAGCCTTCACTGAGGCTAAACCCCGGATCCTTTCCCACCCCTCCTGCCTGTGGGGTATGGTTGGCTTGGGGTCAGTCGGTCGCTGCTCCTCATGATGGCTTATGGGATACGCACCCAGGCATATGCATACATGCATCTTCCAGCCAATCCTTCTGTGAGTAGTTATTGATCCCTCAAGGTGACAGGCACTAAAATCAGGCCTAGGGATAGAGCAGTGAACAAAAAAGAACATCTCTGCTCTCATAGAGCTTATGTTGTAGTGGGGGCAATGGATAAATACCACAAAAACATAAATTCTACACTATGTTAAAAGGTGATGTGTACTTTGGGGGAAAAGTTACCACAGAGATTAGGGGTTAGGGAGTACTGGTGAACAGGAAAGATGGGTTGAGATTTTTAGTAGCGTTGGGAGGATAGGTATCATTGAGAAGCTGACATCTGAGCCAAGCCTAAGAGAAGGTGAGGGAAGTCTTGAGGATTTTGCAATATCCCTCAGGACAAGACACTAGAGGCACCTTGGAGTCTTGTGAAATCAGTCCTAAAAACACAGGGAATAAACAATGGAGGAGTTAAGAGTGTGCCGTCGGGAATATTCCATGGCCGTGCACCAAGAATGGCCCAATGCAAATATTTTAGGCGCAGTGGCAGTGAGAAGATTTGAGAAAGAAGAGTCACAGCACTAGTATGGGAAATAGAGGTAAAATCGAGGTTCGCTTCAGTGTATTATTCTTTCCACTTTTTTTTTTTGTAGTTTTGAAAAGTTCAAAATGGTTGGAAAAAGTCTGAGCTGTGACGATGATATTGTGGTTATGGAGGAGAATGGCTTTATTATTAGGAGGTGAAGTATTTAGGGGTAATATGTCATGGTGTCTGCAACTTTCTCTCAAATGGTACTCAAAAATATCTTACAGAGACAGAGTAAGCAAATATGGCTGATGTTGCCAATTTCAAATGGAGCTAAAGAATGTGCTATATTGCACCATTCTTGCAACCTTCCTATAGATTTGAAAATTTTCAAAATAAAAGGTTAGATTTCACTCTTAGGTATTTACTCAAGAGAAATGAAAATATACAACTGTTCATAGATTTGTAGGTGAATGTTTATAACGACATTATTCATCATAGCTCCGAACTGGAACTGTTCCAAATGTCCATCAACTGTTAAGGGTTAAACAAAATGTGACATTTCTATGCAGTAGACTACAACTCAGCAGCAAAGGAGAAACTACTGGTAGATATGCTACTAGGAGGATCAACCTCAGAAACATGTTATGGGAAGGAAGCTAGAAGCCAAAGACTATATATTAGGTCATTTCATTTATGTGAATCATCCAGAAAGGGAAAAGGGAATACAGATCAGGGGATGCTTAGGGCTGTGTTGAAAGTGGGGATTGACTGCAAACGAGTGTGAGTGAACTTTCTAGGGTGATGGAAATGTTCTAAAACTGGTTTGTGGTGATGACTGTGCAACTCTATACATTTACTAAAAATTCTCACATTGTAAGCTGATAGTGGTTAAATTTTGTGGCATGTAAGTTACGCCTTTATAAAGGTATTGAAAATGAAGTTGAGAAAAACCTCAAAATTCATTTCTCTACCTGGGAATCTGATGGTGAGACTTTATTCATTCAACAGATATTTTTTGAGTCCTACTATGTGCCAGGTACTGTGTGCTAAACCCTGGGAGTATGTTTTGAGGTCTGATGAGCTTTATGAGCTATTTGTTGGGCCTGTTTTCTGTGAGACCTGGCTGGGGATGGAGGTATGGACAACATAACCTGTATCTCCTTTGCTGCTTTCTTTCTTTGAGTCCCACCGAAAGCAAAGCCTGAGGTGAATGTGAGTTACTTGGCAGGTGTAGTGGGTAAAATGGCGGCCTCAAAAAGATATATTGGCGTCCTAGGCCTCACAACCTGTGAATGTGACATTTGGAAAAAGAATCTTTGCAGATTTGATTAACGTAAAGATCTCAAGATGTGAAATCATCCTGGATTACTTGGGTGAGTCTTAAATCCAATGACCTGTGTCCTTAGAAGAGACAGAAGAGGAGAAGACAGAGGAGGAGAAAGCTACCTGGAGACAGGAACAGACAGTGGAGGGATGCAGCCAGATGCCAAGGAACACCTGGCCCCACCAGAAGCTGGAAGAAGCAAAGAAGGATTCTTCTAGAACCTTCAGAGGGAGTGAGCTACCACCTTGACTGTGGACTCATGGTCTAGAACAGGGAGACAGCGAATTTCTGTCACTTTAAGCCCCTGAGTGTGTTGTGATTTGTTCTGACAGCCTAGTAATGAATCTAGCAGGTGATTGTAGGTGAGGGAGCAAGGAGGTGAGACACAGAAGAGAGGCAAGCCAATCGAGGGAACATAAAGCAATGCATCTCTGCCCTGGGGGCCCCTCGGAGAAACGGGGAAGAAGGGGTAAGAGGCTTGGGTATCCATCAGCTCTGTCCTTGCTGGCTAAAGGTAGCCCAGTATTGTTTGTTTGTTTGTTTTTTAAGATTTTATTTATTTATTTGTTTATAAGAGAGAGAGACAGTGAGAGAGGGAACACAAGCAGAGGGCACTTCACAGGGAGAGGGAGATGCAGGCTTCCCACTGAGCAGGGAGTCAGATGTGGAGCTCGATCCCGGGACCCTGGTATCACAACCTGAGCCCAAGGCAGATGCTTAACGACTGAGCCAGCCAGGCGCCCGCAGTAGCTCAGTATTATTAATATCGAATAGTTAATGTAAGGTTCTCACCTTCCCATTACAGTTGTCTTACGCGTGAGCTCTACGATCCTACACTCAATCAACCATCTCCTTGCACATATGCCAGAAATGCTGCCAGATGCTTCGTGGGGAGCCCGGAGCCCCTGACTTGAGCCCTGGCGGCGCCCAGCTCAGAGTAGAAACACAGCAGGTGAACCGCTGGGGTTCTCCCTCCCCCTTCCCGTCGCCGCTCCTGCTTCCTGGTCCCCGTTGCAGTCACTGCCAAGCAGTGCTTCCCGCAGCTTTCGTTTTTCCTGCCTGTTCTTTGTTGCTCCCAGCCAGCAATGCTCTTTTTTCGCTTCTTTTCTTCTCGTTTCTCCCGGTGGAAGCCTGCAGTGCTTTCAGCCAAGACTGGGGGGGTGGGGGGAGGGCTGTCAGTGCCCGCCTGTATCATTTGATAGAGCTCCCCACATCGGACTTGGTATTTTATAGCTAGCTTCGCTGACCGGTCGCCTGGTCACCTGCCCCCACCCCCCCCAGTGAGGACTCCCGGGTACCATTTAGCACAGAATGCATATGCATATCTGAAATGAAAAATAAAAAATGTATCTGGTCATATTAAAACTCAGCTCCTCCTTCTCGGGTTGGGGAAGCTCTGGGAAATGGCCTGTCTTTGCTTGTGGGTTCTCACCCAGGCCTCCGGGGTATGATCCCGGGAATGGTCTTCCTCTCTGCTTGGCTGTTTACCCCCCTATGAGCTGAAACCGGGACAGAAGAGCACCGAGAGGACTAAGGTCCTTCAGTTTCTAGCCGTCTTCGGCTTAAATCCTTCTGGCACCCTCTGACAAGCCGAAATATCATCTGCACTGATGGCATTATCTTAGCTGGAAGCAGTGATTTTTTTTTCAGGTGCTCTAATAATAATAGCTCCTCTCTACTGAGTGTTTGCCACATGCTAGGCTCTGTGATAGCTGCTCGGCATTCACTATCAATTTTAATCCTCATAACCCCCTTCTAAAGTCATTCCTTTATCATCCTCACTTCACGGGTGGGGAGTTCAAGCCCATGTCTGGAGCTGCGTCGGGGGAGGAGCTAAAATTTGAGCCGAGGGCTGTCTGACTTTGGAACACGTGTGTTGAACCTTCCAGGTGTGTGGCCTTAGATCACAAAAACCCTTGTCTTTTGTTCCTTTTCAGAGAGTTAAATGGAGACATTGAGAAGGCAACCGCTTCTGAAAGTGTCCTTAGAAAACCCCAGTGTTGGAAGCCAGGGCCATCAGAGTCACTGGAAATAAAGCAAGGGGATGCTGGCCAGCCCGAGAGTGCGCTTTTGCTGTTCAGGAAGACAGTGTGGCCTCTAAATGGAGATTTGCTGCAACAGGCACTAGAAGGAGAGAGTGAACGCTTTGGACCATGGAGATGGAGGGGGATCAAGGCTTGAGTACTGGAAGGACCATTCAGGGTAGCAAATGAGAAGGAAGCTCGAAGCATAGGAGCCTGGTATTGTGGGGGGCATGGGAAGAGATGAGCAGACTGTTGGCATTCAAGGCCCCATGATATGGGGTCACTGGTGCATGGGGAGTCAGTGAAGCAGTGGTAACCTGACCCCTCATCCGGTCAGATGGGAAGGCTTCCACTGTGAGAATTCTGGCCCAGCATGTTCTCTGCCTGAAGTATGGCTTGGCTTCCTGTCTCTCCTGGATGTCTGGCTTTTATCACATAGGAACAGAGGAGAAAAATAAATTGGGTATATGGATAACATTTAAGTGACTCTGAAAAGTTTTGTGGCAACATGGACCTGTTTCAAGAATTATTTTTAACTGCAGACATTTGGTCCCAGCGGGAAATAAAACTTAAAAGGACAGTTATAATTAGGTCACATTTTGAGAAACTTATTACATTTTGCTGTATGTCCCAGGAGTAGTGTATCTTAAATGATTTTGGTATTTAGATTCGATCATGGCGCAGAATTCCTTTTTTCTATGTGATAATGGGAAGCATCCAAGAGAAATTATGATGGCAGTATTAGATGGAAGCAAAGGCAGGAATACACTTAATTTGGGAGAAATTTAATTTGGGAGAGAAGAGAGAGAAATATCATATAATTTGTCTCCTTATTCC
The DNA here is from genome assembly GCA_002007465.1 of Ailurus styani. Classification (NCBI taxonomy): domain Eukaryota; kingdom Metazoa; phylum Chordata; class Mammalia; order Carnivora; family Ailuridae; genus Ailurus; species Ailurus styani. Next base: position 2,606,051 of record LNAC01000064.1, on the reverse strand, counting down.
CCACTCTGTCTTTTCTCCCTGGCTGCATCCTAAAATAGTGTCTATGGAGGGAGCCTGGATCACTCCATCTGTATTCCTCATTAAATGAACCTTTATTTCTGCTCAGGGTGAAAATGTGACCAAAGATGACCCTGTCATTTCTCAAGTACAGTACAGTGAAGCAATTTAGTGGAGGAAAGCCTGGTATCTCATTGGAAGCAAGAAAATAAACATCCACTCCGGCTGTAATAATGTTTCTATGATCTCTGTACAGGTTTCAGAGCAAGGGCCTATGGGAGACTGTTTATAGGACCCTTGGGAGTGAGACTGGTGGGAAAGGGGAAGAAAAGTTGAAGGTGGGGTAAGGACATGACAGTGGCAAAAATAGGGGTCATAGTGCCCTTCTGTGAAAAATGTCCCATGAGAAAAACTTTACGAAAGCAGAGATCGGCAGAACGCAAGGGCCCATTGCTCTGTGTTTTGTAGACTAATGATGGGGTCTAACCAAGCTCTTCTCCCCCAAATCATCCCATGTACCTGTGAAATTTAAAAAAGGAACACTAAAATTTATCTATATAGCAGTGAATTAAAATGGTCCAGAGATGTTTTCTTCTGCTGACAAATATGTAACATATTCTTACAGCTAAGTATCCGCCCACAGAAAAGATTTTACTAGATTCTCCTTAACCCTTTTTAATATAAAAGCGTTCATAAAATCTCTATTCTTTAGTCTTTGTCTGGAATTAAGTCATGATTTGCCTTGGATGAGGGCGTGTGTGGCTCTTTACCAGGTTAAACATATAGGATTGTGTAGAGCAATCAGAGCTCTGTGTACCAAAAGACTCTTTGCATTTGTTTAGGGAAAAATGGGTCCTCTCCCTGACTGAAGAAAGTGTGAGGAGTCAGCAGCCTTGGTAACCAGCTATATGAGGGTAAGTGGCAGCCATTCATGATGCAATGGCCATGGTGACAGATAGCTCATACGGAGTGTCCTCTTGTCTTGGCTGCTGCTTTCCACCTCATCTGCCCCCCAGCTTGTACCTATTCTTCTATATAGAAGTCAGAAAGTGTATTTTGCTGCCACAGAACCTATACTGGGAAAGATCAGTGGAAAAAATACTCAGGGATCAACAGTTAATGAGCCCTTCTACCTTCCATGTCCAATAGTCCCTCTGACGTGGTGTCCAGTCCGCTGCAGTCCACTCTTTTCCATGCCATTCTAAGAGAGAGCCCTTCCCCTCTAGGTTTTCCTATCTGACAGATCGTCCTGTGATCTGATAGACTATTCTGTTATTCATTAGTGATGGATATGTTATAACTCCCAGAGAATACACCAACACCTTAACCTAGGCATCACTAACTCCAGTGCTTAAAGGAACCAACCAAATAATATGAGTGGGGACAGGTCCAGTGGGGACTAACTGAACTGTAGAAAAGATGCCGCTTCATAATATGGGGATGTGGGTCCAGTGTTGCCAGAAGTTCTTTTTTTTTTTTTAAGAGAGAGTTTGGGAATCTGAATTTTTATACGATCTCCTAATATTCAAATGTTGGGTAATCAATTCAAAAATTAAATAACTCTTGTAGTCTAAAGAAACAAAACATGCACACACATATACACAGATGTTCTAGACTCCATGATAGAAAATATCTTGGCACACCAAACTATTGTCAGTGGTTACCTTTGGGAACAGGAGTGGGACTATATGGGGACTTCTACATTTTTCTCAGTATACTTTTATAGTGTTTGGATTTTTGACAATGAGAACACATTTATATATTGCTTATGTAGTTATTTAAAAAAAATCAACAGTCTGAAAAAACACAAGAGAGACTGGATTTAGGAGTTGGAAGACTCCAACTTTTGAGAATGACCAGAGACTTATGTTTAACATGGCAGATTGATTGCATGAAAGACAGAAACCAAATGAAAAAAAAAAAAGAAACTTGAAGGAAGTAGGAAAAAAGTGAGGGAGCAGAAATAATCAAAAGCACTGACAAATTATGAAAAAGAATAGGATCCTATAAAAATCAGAAAACAAGAAAGAGCACTTAGAAATTAAAAGTGCAATGATGAGGGGCACCTGGGTAGCTCAGTTGGTTGAGTGTCTGATTCTTGGTTTTGGCTTAGGTCATGATCTCAGGGTTGTGAGATCAAGGCCTGTGCCAGGCTCCACACTGAGCATGGAGCCTGCTTAAGATTCGCTCTCTCTCCTTCTCTCTCTGCCCCTCCCCTGGTTTGTATGCTCTCTCTCAAAAAAATAAAAAAATTAAAAATAAATAAAAGTGCAGTGATAGAATAACATTCAATAGAAAGGTTAATGGATGAAATTAATGACATCTTATAGAAAGGAAATGGAAGCTACAGATTTGGAAAGTAGGAGAGAAACAATACGAAATGGAGAGTATTGATTCAAGAGTCTCAAATTCAACTGATAGCATATTCAGAAAGAGAGAACAGAGAAAACTGAGGAAAGAAAGTTACCAAAGAAATAATTCAAGAAATCCCATGGAGTGCCCAAACACAATAAATAATTGTAAAATAAAACCTCACACCGAGACACATTATCATGAAATTTCAGGACACCAGGAATTAAGAAAAGATTCCAGGGAGGTTTCCTGAGAGAAGAAATAAACCATAGCAAAGGACTAGAAACAGGATGACATAAGACTTCTCAATAGCAACACTGGATGCTGGAAGGAAATGGAACATTTGGAAAAAGTATTTCTGAACTGATGTATAAAACCAAAGTAACACCAAATGTAAAGGTATAATGAAAACATTTTCAGACATGCAGGGCCTCAAATATTTTCTATGTACTCTTTCTTAAGGCTCTACTAGAGAATGTATTTTACTAAAGTACGTGAGCAAATCTAGGAGATTTGGGATCCAGACCACATGATGAATGGATCCAACACTGAGATGGAATGAACAATAGAAAGTCTCAGGATGGGGGGCACCTGGGTGGCTCAGTGGTTAAGTGTCTGCCTTCGGCTCAGGTCATGATCCCAGAATCCTGGGATCAAGCCCCACATCGGGTCTTGCTTCTCTCTCTCCCACTCCCCCTGCTTGTGCTCCCTCTCTCGCTGTGTCTCTCTGTCAAATAAATTAATTAATTAATAATCTTAAAAAAAAAAAAGAAAGTCTCAGGATGATAGTAAAGACAGGTCATAAGATGGCTGCTCTGCAGCAGGACTAGAGGGAAACAAGTAAATACAGCAAAAGAATGAAGGGGAAAATCCTAGGAAAAAAAGAAGGAATTGACAAAGGATCTCAGATTTATGATACATAGAATACTAGGAGGATAAATTGTTGACAAACACACTAAAAATGGTCAAATGAAAATGAAATGGTCAAATGAAAAACAAGGCAGTTATTAACTTGAGGAAAAAAATTAAAATGGTCAAGAAAGGTGCCCAGGTGGCTCAGTCGTTTGGGCAGCTGACTCTTGATTTCCGCTCAGGTCATGCATGATCTTAGGATCCTGGGATCAAGCCCTGCTGGGATCCATGCTCAGAGAGGACTCTGCTTGAGGACTCTTTCTCTCTCTCTCTCCCTCTGCCCCTTCCCCCCACTCATACTCTTGCTCTCTCTCTCAAATAAATAAATCTTTAAAAAATGAAATGTTTAAGAAAGGAGTTTTAATGATTGTATACCTATGTCTCTACTGTAAGCAATAATTGCATAGTCATAAATACTCAAATATTAATTATGAATTTAACAAAAAATAGTAATAAAACCATTTGGGAAAAGTGAAGTGAATACTGACTAGCTCTGTGTGTGCATAAGGGGTGGAGGATATATAATAAAGCTAAATACTTCCCTTCTATAGTAGAAAATCAGTAGATAATGCTTAAATTAAAAATGGAGAAATAATATAAACATTTTAAAAGAGACATATACTGGTAAATATCTGAAAAATCAATTAACAGATTTTAAAGCTTCTGGTAGGGCGCCTGGGTGGCTCAGTGGGTTAAAGCCTCTGCTTTCGGCTCAGGTCATGATCTCAGGGTCCTGGGATCGAGGCCCGCATCTGGCTCCCTGCTCAGCAGGGGGCCTGCTTCCTCCTCTCTCTCTCTGCCTGCCTCTCTGCCTACTTGTAATCTCTCTGTAAAATAAATAAATAAAATCTTAAAAAAAAATAAATAAAACTTCTGGTAATTGAGAATTGAGGATGGGGTTAGGGTGGAGCATGGGATGGATTTTTTTTTAAGTAAACTTTTGAGTTTTTTTTTAAAACTAGTCACTGAGGGTGTTTCTAATGTTCTGCTAATACCAACAATGCTAAAGTGAATACCTTTATACATATGTTATTTTATTTGTGAGCACATAAGCTCTGGGATAATTTTCCAGAGGTCAGAGGGCAAATGCATTTGTACTATTGATAGATAATGCCTAATTGCTCTCCACAAGGTTTGTAGCATCTTATTCTTCCACTAGAACTGTGTGAAAGTGGTTATTTTCCCAGTGTTGCCAGACTTCTGAGTTTTTCTTTCAACCTGATGGGTGTCAGTCTGTTCTCATTATGAGTAAGGTTAAGAATCTTTTAAATGTTCAAGAGCCATTTAGAATTCTTTTTTTCCTGAATGCTGTAATTATGTTCTTTGCCCACATTCCAATTTTTTTGTACCTTTTTCTTCTTGATTTCTAGGAGTTCTTTACCTTTTTAGGAAATTAATCCTTTGCATTGCAATTTTATTTTTCAGTTTGTCATTTGTCTTTGCTATTATTTTCTGTGAAGTTTTTGACTGCTATGTAGTCATATTTAGAAATATTTTCTTTGATAGATTCTGGGAGATGAGTCATAATTAGCAGGGTCCTCTACATGCAAAGATTACAAAGTAATTTATCTATGTCCTCTCCTAGTGAAAGTTTAAGGTTTTCTTTTTCTTTTTTACATTCTTTGATCCATTTAGAATTTATCCCATATACTGATCCAGCTTCATCTTTTCCAGATGGCTACTCAGTTGTCCAACTCTAGTCACCATTCAACTCTCACATTTAAGTACATATATTACCCTGATTAAAAAAAAAGAAAGTAATCAAAAAAAGAGAAGGCAGGGGGCAGAGAAGTCCTCCTGATGGGCTGAACTGAAAAGGGAAAGGGAGGAAGTGGGAAGGTCCCATCCTCTTTCCTGGCCTCTGTGTCCCCACACTGCCGTTCGGATGGCCATCTATATAGCGACATCCCACGCTGTGACTGTTTCTTCAGAGGGGATACTTGACTGCAATGAGGGACTCACTGCCAGGAGGCCAGCCAAGTCAGACTCTGGAAGGATGAGTTGGATTTCAGACCCTGGGAGGGATGATAGCAGGAGCCACTCCAGGAAATTCCCTGTCACAGAATGACTCAGCTCTAACTGCTTCCTGCATGAAGACAGTTAAGGTTCCAATCCCTGGGAGACAGAATGTGATGGACCCAACTTGGTCACTTGTCCATCCCTTTCCATGTCCTCGGGTTAGCAGCCCATCAACACCAAGAGTGTGGGGGTGGGATGGAGCAGTGTCTCCGAAGGACGAGGTGCCAGGCATTGAAACCAAACAAAGCCCCCACAGTGGCTGTCCACAACATTTATAAAAATAGCAACAAAAATAGCAGCTATTTGAGGACTACTTCTAGAGGCTGGGAACCATGTTAGGTATTTTCTCACTTATCTCTCGCTAGCTGTGTGAGGTTGACAGGTAAGGAAACCGGGGCTGAGGGACTTCCCTGACACAGTAAGTGACATCACCAGGATACAAACTTGGGTGTATCCACCCCCACCCAGTCCTACCTTTTAACCCTTCAGGGACTGCCCTCTGAGTAAGAATAAATGTTCTCTTTGATATAAATCAACCTCTGCACCCTATGCCCCTGTCAGCCTCCATGGGCTTTGGACATGGTTATAGATGATTGTTCTGACACCCAGGGTCTCCTTCATGTTCTCCTCAGTTATCCTTGTGCTTGCTGCCTGCTCTCATGGTAAGCACCCTGTGTCTACAGCTCCACCAGGGGCAGAGCTTTCTCATTCATTCTTTCCTCACGGTCATCTTTGGGCAAGGTCTTCTGGGCGGGACGGATGACGCTGTCAGGGAGAACCATCACTTGCTACACGTGCAGGTCTCTCTCAGACCCCAAAGCCCTGTCTAGGCTCTCTTGTGCACCTTACCCTCTCTCTTCCCTTGGGATAGGGTCCCTCTTCATGGGGATTAAGGGGCATCCCATGTTCCAATGGAATAATTGCCACACTCTGTAGATCATAACTGCCCCTTGAGGGGTAACACATACTTGTGCAAACACTCCACCCTTCCACCTGCCCTGGGGCTCCTCTAGCCTGTCTGGATGGCTAAATTAGAACTGGGTGCTCCCACAGAATCCTCTGGCACCCAGTCTACACACTGCTTCATCTCTAGCTCCACCAGCCCTAGGCACCCTGTTGGCAAGGGTCTCCTGAGAGATTCTACATGGCCAGTAGTATGCTGACCCCCTTTTGGCCACACACATAAGCCTGGAATGTCTTCTCCTTCCTGCTCCCTCCCTTCAGGATTTTGAAAACTTCAAAATTCTGCCATTCCCTGGGCTGGGCGCCTTTTGTTGGGTGTGGTCTAGAGGTTTCCTTCTGTTGCAGAAACACCACGACCCATTAAGCACTAAAAGCACACATTCAGCATTGCAAAAGTACTGCTCCTCTGAATGGGATCTCTTCAGGACTGGGCAGCTCACCCGTGTTTCCCCCTTGGGCTCAGTGTGTTATATGCATGTGCCACCTACAGCTTATCTCAGGACGGCATAGAAGCTTCCCCTGAACAGCATGGAGGTCACCTGCAGCTAGGGATGGCCACAACACCTCCTTCTCCTATGTGATCTAGGGGAAGGGAATGCTGGCAGTTCTCACAGGCAGCAGAGAAACTTCTCTCCCCATCCTTGTAGCCCTGAGGGAACATGGTGACCAACACCAGATTTCACATGGCTTCTGTGGTCATATGGTGGACAATGAGGCCATGCACAACATGGTCCCGTTACCTCTCCAAATCCCTGCCCCACTCTGTCTTCCCAGTGAGGACAAGTCTGATGACTCTATTTAGAATATAACCTGACTCTAGGATTCTGCAGCTCTCTTTCCCTGATCCGTTTTTCGCCAGACCCCTGAAATCTTCAGCACACTACAAAATGTCCTTGTTATGCTTGTCCTTTCTTTTCTGTCTCTCTCCACTAGAATTTAATTTGCCAAGGGCAGGCAGGGACATTGGTCTGTTTTGTCCTGGATGTATCCCAACCTTCTAGAACAGTGTGGGCACATAGTAGGTACTCAATAAACATTTGTTAAATGAATGAATGATTTACTCCTAAATGTTCATGGTGGCTTTAAAATGTGTTCGCTAATACTGTGACACTGCTCGCTTCACAAATTGAGCTAATTCCCTCCCCAGCTGAGGGACTGACTCCCTTCTAGTGAATAAGATGTGACTTCTAAGGCCGAGTCATAGGAAGGACAGTTTTCCCCTGGCTTTCTCTCATGGGTCACTCACACTGGGGGAAGTCAGTGGCCTTGTTAGGAGGACATTCAAATAGCCTGAGAGGCCCACGTGGGGAGAAAGTGAGGCCTCCACTGATGACAACACCAACTGGCCAGCCACATGAGCCAGCCATCTTGGAAGCAGGCTCTCCACGAGACGGTAGCCCCCCACCAACTTTGCGGCTCTTCACCACAGGAGAGGCACCCCCCTCTCAGTCAGAACTGCCCAGCTAAGGCACACTTGAATTTCTGACCCACAGATATTGTGAGGATAATAAATATTTACTATTGTGTTATCCCCTATGGTTTGGGGATAATTTCTTATGCAGCAATAGAGAACTAACACAATTTCAAGGTCACCTAGTGCATTCAAAATATGACTTGGTTTATGAAAACTCCATTCAGCCCCAACTTGATAAGAAAGCAATGCCAGATAAGGTGAGGGACGCCAATACCTAAATGGAGGTTGTGGAGGTTTGACGGCGAGAGAACAGGCCTGGGGACATAAAATATAAAAAAAAAAACCAAACCTGTCAGATGGTCTCCAATCTGGCACTTATCCTGGGAAAATCATTTCAAGGCAGTGAGTCCCCGAGAGAAGCAAGTGTTTGCCAGGAGATTGGTACAAAGCCCAGAGCCCTAACCAAGTGGCACGTGCTGGGGAAAACACTTGCGGGCTGATTACAGAGCCCGTGGCCCTGTCGTTGGTACCTGGGTGTGGTGTGGTGAAGCACAGGGTGGGGTGATGGGGGGGTGAGGAGGTGGGCCTGGGGGAGGAGGTGTGGGACTGCCCAGTGGTTCCCAATCTGGACCGCACAAAGGCTGCCCCTGTTGTTGCTGACTTCCCAAAACTTCAGAGTGACCTTAAATTATATCCCTGAATGGTGGGACAACCAGCACAGTCCACTGTTAAGGATTCTCATTAACCCCGAAGGATACACAAGATAGAAAAGAACCACTTGGAGAGCTGCCTGGTCCCAAATTCCCACCAGCTCAGCCAGAGCCACCTGCCAGCGCTCCGTAGCATGTGTCTTTTTCATTCGTGAAGGGTGCTAGACCAGAGGCTCTGGGGGCTTCCTGCCTCCCGCCCTTCTGCCACCAGGGACCACCAGCCATGGCCTGACGACTTGATCTGACAGAGCAGTTTGGTCCCTGGAGCCCACTCCTGTCCTTGGTTGTGTGCCCCTGTGGCCCAGAGGGGCAGATCCAGCCAGGCTGGGTGGTCATTCAAGTCATACAGGAAACTTGGCCCTTACAAGGATGATTGGCTTTTAGGAGAATGACTGGAAGTTCTTCTTCAGCTGAAATTCTCTCATCTGGGAGTTTCACCAGATTATGGGGGAAAAGATTGAGAGGGCTTTAGTCACTGACTGTTCAGACTACTCCTTTGATCAGACTTATTTAACAGATGGGAGGAAAAACCCACGAAGGGTGGGTGTCTCTGAGTGTTGCAATAGGGAAGTCAGAGTTTCATGGAGACTTTGCTTGCTATTGGTAATGATAATGGAAGTAGATAATGTCTACTGCATTCACTATCTGCCCAGTGCCATGCTATACACTTTATTTTCATACTGAAGACTCATGATACCCCTATGATGTAGGTACTATTTTTATCTTCATTGAACAGATGAAGAAACTGAGGTTCAGTACAGTACTTTGCTCAAGATTACATGGGTCTCACCTCAGGTCTGTCTACTAACAAACCTATGTCCCTAAGTAGTATGTGGTCACTGTCCTGAGTGTTGATGGTTTCTGAGTATCTGCCCGTTTCCAAGGTTGGGGAATGTGCCGTGTCTCAAATCTGTCATATAGAGACAATGCCCAACATCAAGGAAGGAGAAGGCAGAAAAACCAAAAAGTAGGCCCAGCTCTGAGGCAACCCGTACACACTCCAATGACTGTCCATAATGATTATTCCGGCTTATAGCAAAAGAGTTAAATCATGTCCTCTGTTTTAAAAAGTAGAGGGGGGAGTGGTATGTTTCTGAGTGCTTTTCTTTCAAATGATTAATATTTTGGGAGAAGTGTTGGTTCTCAAATAGGAAAACTCTAGTTATCTGAAGTATACAAAAGACTTCATTCCCAAGACGATTGGTTAAATGAGATCTCTTTGTATTAACATTCTAAGACTGACGTACTTTGAGAGGATATAATTTTCTCATTTTACAGGATTCCATAGGTGGACCAAGAGAAGTGGAAACAATTCTAGTGCGCTATCATTGGCTCCTCCCTCCTCTACTTAGAACTCATCATGGGCTTCTCCAGGCTTGGTGCTCTGGTTCATATAAAAATATATATATATGAGTATTTTTATATTGGAGAAATGATTGAGGATGATAATAATGATATCCCCACACCCCAAAAACAAATGATCCAATTAAAAAATGAGCAGAAGACATGAACAGATATTTCTCCAAGGAAGACATCCAGATGGCCAACAGATACATGAAGATTCTCAACATCACTCATCATCGGGTAAATACACATCAAAACTACAACGAGATATCACCTCACACCTGTCAGAATGGCTAAAATCAACAATGCAGGAAACAACAAGTATCGGTGAGGAAGTGGAGAAAATGGAAACCCTCTTGCACTGTTGGTGGGAATGGAAACTGGTGCAGTCACTATGGGAAACAGCAGGGAGCCTCCTCAAAAAGTTAAAAAAGAGAACTACCCTATGATCCAGCAATCACATTACTGGGTATTTACCCAAAGAATACCAAAACACGAATTCAAAAGGATACATGCACCCCTATGTTTATAGTAGCATTCTCTACAATAGCCAAGATATGGAAGCAACCTAAGTGTCCACTGATGAATTGACAAAGAAGATGTGTATGTATGTATGTATGTGTGTGTGTGTGTGTGTGTGTATAAAATTATATTATTCAGCCATAAAAAAAGAATGAAATCTTTCCATTTGCAATGACATGGATGGAGCCAGAGAATATAATGCTAGATGACATAAGTCAGTCAGAGAAAAACAAATACCATATGATTCCACTCATCTGTAGAAGTTAAGAAACCAAACTAATGAACAAAAGGGGGAAAAAAGAGTGCTAGAGAGGCAAACCAAGAAACAGACTTAACTATAGAGAACAAACTGATGGTTACCAGACGGGAAGTGGATGGTGGGGATGGGTGAAATAGGTGATGGGGATTAAGGAGTGCTCCTGTTGTGACGAGCACCGGCGGAATGCATGGAATTGTTGAATAACTATATTGTACACCTGAACCTAACATAACACTATATGTTAATTAACTGGAATTAAAATAAAAACTTAAGAAATAATGTTTGCACTAATAATAGTAACCATTTATGGAGTGTCTGCTCTGGGCCAAGGCACTGTGACAGGCACTTCCTTATGTTAGTTGCTTTGATCCTCTCAATTACTCCACTGGGGTAAGTACTATTATGTTCATTATATAGATAAGAAAACTGAAGTGCAGTGAGCTCAAGCAACTTGCTTAAGATTACAGAGAGAGTAAGTAGTTAAGGCACAGATTTGCACACCAATCTTTTTTCAAAATCCCTCTTTTTCAGACAATCCCATTGCCTTAGGTCATGATAGGCAGGGAAGAGTACCTTGGACGGCTGAGGACTTTATATGTAGAGAGATAACTGAGAACAACTTCTATAAATATAATATTATAAAATTAGGTTGATTAAACACACACACACTCACACATACGCATGCATGATCTGCTTATTCAGGATGAGAGCCATCCTTTAAAATAGTCATCCTGGAAGACTATTACTTCTTCCAACACAATCTAAAATTCTTGCAATTCCTCTTTGAAAACTATACTCACAACTAGCTTACATTCCCCTCTAGTCCTGGCTTCTTTTGGTTACAGCCAATTTTGACCAAATAATGATGTTTCCAGGCTTGATCACATACCTTGGTCACTAGATTACTTTCAAATGACTTCAGTTGTTTCTAAATCATCAAATCTACTCACGTAAGATTTGAGTCCAGGGAGAATTTTTCATAAAAATCTGCAGCGGCTCTAGGGATAATTTTAAAATATTGTGAGCCATGGGCAGCATGGTTGGAAAAAACTTTACTATTTGGAAATGTAAGCTCTGATTTATTTGTTATAGTAATAAATAAAGGCATATTATTTGCAGTCACCCAGTTTGTTACACTAACCCTTCCCAGGCTCCGCCTTCTTTCCTTACACTTTGTTGGCTCGCTGTGGACTTCTCTGTTGAGATGGAATTTGGAAGTGCACCAATGAGACTACATCTTGCGTGGTACAACCATAATTGCAAAGGACAGGATTTCATGATAACCTAGTGCTTTGATTCTCCTGTGAGGGCAAAACTTCCTTCAACATTTACGGGATCACTTCTCACCCAAGAGGCTCTCCATGGGCTTCTTATTTGAATCTAGGAATATTGGTATGGGGGATGGGTGAGAGAAACATGGGCTTAAAGGAGCAGTGTTGTTATGGGTTTAAGGTTTTACTTAGATTAGGTCAGCATAAAAGCATAATAGGAAAGGAAGGGGTAAGTGTGGCCAAGAGAACAGATAGTGTGATAAATGTTTGTGGTATTCTCTTTTGTTCTCTTTTAGGTTCCCCCATCCTGGGTTGCAATTATATCTGGGTGGTATAAGCCTAGCATGTGGGGAAGTTAGTTGTCCTTGGTGTGTCCCCCAGTTTCAAACAAGGCCAGGCTCTGATTCTGTCACTTACCATCCATGCTAGTTGCACTGTCCCTTACATGTGGAATGGAGCCAAGAAACATCTAGTACTATGGCTGTAAACCAGCTCAAGTTGGTCTTAACTTGATGCCACTGAAACAAAGAATTATTCAACTGGTTATTGGGATAAAGTGTCAGCATCATTATCAAACAATATTTACTGAGATACCAACAAGCAGGTAAAATTATATCACCTGTGAGGCATTAAGAAATCATTAATGTACCGTATATTCTGAGTTTCTAAACCAGAGGTCCTTAAACTTCAGCACAACTAATTACCTGGAGAACTTCAAAATGCACATAACCATTCCTTGAAATTCAGGTGCTAGGTGGGTCTGAGCATCTGTACTTTTTAAAAAAATATTTATTTACTTATTCATTCATTCATTCATTTTTAGAGAAAGAGAGAGAGTACACATGAGCGGTGGGGGGGAGGGTGCAGGAGGAGGGAGAGAGAGAGAAGCAGGCTCCCCACTGAGCACAGAGCCAGCACGGGGCTTAATCTTACAACCCTGAGATCATTACCTGAGCCCAAATCAAGATGCTTAACCAACTGAACCACCCAGGCACCCCTGAACATCTGCATTTTTAAGGATTCTGCGATTGACGATGCTTCATACCTAAGGTAGGAAACCAGTGTCTTTGTGGAATACTGGGAGCCCATGGAGAAAGCTCAAGAACTCTAAAAAACAGAAGAATGGGATCACCTAGGGGAGAATTAACATTTGTTGAGAGGATGAAATGCATTAAGCACATCACACACTGTATCAAAATGCCATAAGAAAAACAGAATTTATAATAGGTACTTTAACCAGAGGATATTGAATAGAATGAATGGATCTCAAATGTGTTGGAATGTCCAAAAGAAAACAGTGAAGTTAGTAAATATGGGGAAGCAACTCTGGGGGAAAAAAAGAGAGGTAGAACCAGAACTCAGGAATGCAGAGAAAGAGCCACCATCTTGGTTGCTGTGCTGCTGTAGGACCATCATGTAACTTGCACTGAGACTACTAAGAGGGCCCTGTGTGGCTGGTGATGGGGCCTCTAGAAAATGACATGACACTGGTGTAGGGTCAAAAGTTGACAGATTGTAGCCATCTGGAGGAAGGTACGAAGAGGATAAAAGCCCTTTCCTTCCTCTTCCTGCCTCCCAATCTCCCAGTTGCTCCTCCTAGTTGCAGACCCTAACTGGAAGTCAGCTAGCAAGGGAATCTGGGAAATCTGATTTTCAGACTCCAAGCCCACCGCATTACAAATCAAAATATAAATGGTGTGCATGGAACTGGAGGTAATCAACAAGCACACATTAATCAATTCACTTAATATTCTATAAAACTGTGAATAAATAGCACCAAATTTCAAACAAGGATCCTTGCACTTGCAGTAAGGTTTTTTAATTAAAAAAAGAATTTTTAAAAATTTATTATTTATTTGAGAGAGAGTGAATGAGAGAGAGAGCATGAGTAGGGGGTAGGGGCAGAGGGAGAAGCAGACTCTCCCAAGCAGGGAGCCTGATGCAAAGCTCAATCCAGGAACTCTGGGATCATGACCTGAGCCAAAGGCAGACGCTCAACCAACTGAGTCACCCAGGTGCCCCAGTAAGTTTTAACTCAGTTTACATTTGTACTTTGCCCTTGACTTTTTTTTTCATCTTAGCATTTACTTAGTAGGGGCTGTGTGCTGGGTGCTGTGCTAAATGGTTAGGCTATTATTATCCTATTTACTTACTCATTTTTAAAATATTTATTTATTTATTTTAAAGAGAGAGAAAACATGAGCAGGGGAAAGGACAGAGGAAGAGGAAAAAAGAATTCTTAATCAGACTCTCCACTGAGAAGGCCCCCCCCACCCCAGCCCCGAATCATAACCTGAGCTGAAGGCAGATGCTTAACTGACTGAGCCATCTAGGTGCCCTGGGATTCAACTTTTTATATGTATGTCTATACATAAATATGTATTTATTTATATAAAATTATGTATGTGTATATATGTAATTATATATATATAAAATTATGCAGACCACTTAGGTGAAAAAATACCATAATTAAAGTAAAATAAAAATATTGTCCTAAATTGTTCAGCATATCATTCTAATCAAATTCAGTTCATTTCAGAGCATAATTATTAAATGCATATGTGTGTTCAGCACTGAGTTAGAGATCATGGAGGATACAAGAAAAATATACGATAGGGACCCTGTTCTCAAGAAATATACTGTTTAGTTCTGAAATTAAGCTTGAGCTACATGGAACATCATGTATAATGAAAACGTAAAGGTCAAGGAATGCCTTGGGAAGTCATTGAGGGCTCGAGTTGTCAGGGAAGGTTGTCAGGAAGGACGAGATGAGGCCGGAGGGGACAGCAAAGGCAATATGAGTGTGGAGAGGTGGACAGAACTTTCCATGTTAGTAAAGAGCATGAGTAAATGGTCAGAGGTAGGGCATGAACCCACTTTGTTGACAGCAAAGGCACTGGGGATATGAATGAAAGAAGGAACACTAGTTGGATGGTGGAGCTGAGTCCTAATTGTTCTTCTCAGTATCCATTCTCTTTTTCTATAGTGATGGAAGGTTAAGCTAGGCACATAGCCAGTCTTCGTTGTAACTAGGTGTCACAGAGCAACTAGATTCTGGCTAAGAGGATATCGACAGCAGTGATGTGCGCAATTTCCAGGTCATGTTCCTGAAAGGAAATGGGTTTGTCCTCCATGGCTCCTATTTCCCCTTTCCTGCGGGCTGGAGGATGGGTGTGCTGTTGCGCCATTTTGGACAGTGCAGTTAAGGACAGCATCCTGAAGTTCGCAGATATAATCTAGAAAGAGTCCAGACTCCCAACATTGACAAACTGCCATCCCAACCCTGGAACGCCTACAGTGATTGAGAAATGAGAGGGAGGATTCCAACTGAGAGGCCCAGGGGAGTCTTCTGCTCTTGGGGCATCCCACAGCGCTGACTGGGGAGTCTGGTGTTTGTTCATCCGATGTAGCAGGAGTTCCTCCAAATGTAACCTTACCTTGTCTACATATTTGCACAATGGCTACAAGAAGTATCTTTTGGGAAGACTTTTTAAAGAACTGGTACATCAGTGAGAGGAGTGATTTTCTCTCCATATGTTCGACAGGGACGCCCAAGATTCTGGCCAACCGTGTTCTGAAGGAATATGGGGTTCGCTGCTAATCCAGAAAGCTGCTGTAAGAACTTACAGTTGGTATGGGGGAGGTAGTAAAAAACACTAATATTTCTGGAATGGAAGCCTTAATTGAATGCAAAAGGGATATCATAACCTAGAACAAATTGCTTTTGAAATCAAATACATCTTGTGCAGACAACCAGACCTGCCTTTTTTGTTGGCTCTTTTCAAAAGATCCCCCACTGAAGGATAAGTTGTTGCACTAGCTCCAAATCTGCAGTAGCTTTCTTTTTCCTGGTGCAGCAGTAAGCCAAGATCCTAGAGCCAGACTCGGGAAGAAGGGAGACTTGATGGTCTTCAGGCTCTTTCAGAATCTTTCAGGATTCTTTCATGTTGGAAGGTTGTCATTAAAAAAAAAGTCGAAGTGAAATTCACATAATGAAAAACTGTTTTAAAGAGAATAATTCAATGGCATCTAGTACATTCACTCTATTGTGCAACTATCTGGTTCCAACACATTTTCATCATCCCAAAGGAAACCGTGTACCTGGTAAGCAGTTACTCTTCATTCTCCCCTCTTCTCACCCCTGGCAGCCTCCAGTCTGCCTTTTCTCTCTGTGGAAGTACCTGTTCTAGATGTTTTACATACATGGGACCATATAGTACATGACCTGTGGTGTCTGGCTTCTTTCATTTAACATAATGTTTTTGAGTTTCTTCCAAGTTGTAGCATGGGCCAGTGCTTCATTCCTTTTCATGGCTGAATCATACTCTGTTAAATGTATAGACCACAGTTTGTTTACTCATTCATCTGCTGAAGGTCATTTGGGTTGTTCCCCACTTCGCCTATTGCGAACGGTGCTGCTATGAACGTAGCTCTTGCTTGCATACCATTTTAACGATTTTAATGAATTACCATTTTAATGAAATTTTTAAGGTTTTATTTATTTGTCAGATACAGAGAGAGAGAGCACGAGCAGGGGGAGCAGCAGAGGGAGAAGGAGAAGCAGGCTTCCCACTGAGCAGGTAGTCAGATGTGGGGCTCTATCCCAGGACCCCAGGATCATGACCTGAGCCGAAGGCAGTCGCTTCCCCATTGAGCCACCCAGGCGCCCCCCCATTTTAATGAATTTAAAACTCAGGACTCGGATGGGGGGAATTAGGGGCATCTGAAAGTCCAAGTTCTCGTTCTTCAGCATGTCGGAGCAGCCGGCTGCGGCTTCACTGGGCGGCCATGCCACCCCACTCCAGTGTTAATGGGCCCCGGAGTTCGGAGCACGGTGGTTCTGGGTGTGAAGGAGTCTGTTGGAGTCACAGACCCTGACATCCCTCTTCACTGTTGCCACTTCCTTTCTTTGAAAGTCCAGGCAGGCACACTGTTGAGTCAGACTGAAGGCCTGTTTCCCCTCCCTGTGGCATGCTATCTGCCAGATTGTTCTCTTGGTTGCCTTTTGCCCTCACACATTTGAAAGATGCCTTCCTGGCCCGATCAGAGACACAGAACTTTCCAGGTTAGACCAGAAGGGGCCCCAGGCCTCCTGATGAGAGACAGAGGATGACTAGGCAAAGGGACCAGTTTGGTAAACATAGAAATAGTGTTGAAGTTGATCCCTTCAACAGCCCTTGGAGGCAGGCACTAGGGTCTGCATTTCAGAGAGGAGGAAATGAAAGCTCACGCAGGTACAACTGAGGCCAATGCAAACGCAGGCACATGTCAGAGAGGCGGTGGGTTTGACTCCAGACCGCTGCAGTAAAGTGAAGCTCACAAGAGTCCAATGAAGCTTTCGGTTTCCCCGGGCATATAAAAGTTGCGTTTACACTACGCTGTGGTCTAGTAAGCATGCACCAGCATTAGGTCCAAAACACAATGTCCGTACCTTAATTAAATGCTTAATTGAAAAATGCTTTATTGTTAAAAGATGCGAACCACCTCTGAGCTTCTAGCAAGCTGTCATCGCTGATTCTAGATCCCCATAACAAATATAACAATGAGGACGAAGTTTGAAATCCTATAAGAATTACCACAATGTGACCTGGCGACAGGACGTGAACAAACACGGTTGGAGAAACGGCACGGATGTCTTCGCCTGTTGCAGGGATTACCATCGACTTTCGCTTTGGGACAAATGTGATCTCCGTAAAGTGCAATAAAATGAGGTATGTTTGGAGGAAATGCTCTCCTAAGTTTACTCGGCTAGGATACGATGAGGTCAGGGATCAGATTCAGGCAGTGTGACTCCCTGCTGGGACTCTTCATCCCAACTCCCAAGGGAGTTAGTGGCTAGGCAGGCCAGGGAAGGAAAGGCACTGACTGGAAATGGGTTCTGGAAGGGGGCCAGGATAATCAAGATGATCTCATCTCAAGATCCTAAATTTAATTATACCCCCCAAAAGATCCTCTTCCACATAAGGTCATATTCTCAGGTTCCAGGGATTAGGGCGTGGGCGTATCTCTTCGGGGGCACCATTTCCCCTACTACCAAGGGCCTGAAGCCCCAACAAAGATAGAGAAATCACTGGTTCCAGGGTGGCTGAACTTCTTCCTCTCTTTTGTCGTGCAGTGCGTCGCTCCGGGTCCTAGCATTCTCACCTGCAACCACAGGTAGACTGTAAGCCTGAAAGGCCGTCACAGGGCACCCCAGGAATTAAGGGAAGGAAGTCCAGATTTTCTGGGCTGCTTGCTGGTCCTTGTAAGAGTGGTCTGGCTGAGCAAAGCCATGATGAGCTGTCTTGGTTCATTTTCTGAGCTCAGTAGAAATTCCTTGATAAGCCTGGAGGTAGGACCGGTAGCAAAGCTTCTCTAGGGAACAGGGGGTGGCAGGGAGAGAGCTGGACAGGGGATTAATAAGGCTGGACTTGGTTTTCCCTAACCTCCTTCTGTTTGGCCACCCTGAAGCCATATTTCCCCTTCCCTTCTCCCAGCACCAGCCTTGTTCTTCAGCAGAGTCTCCAACACCTGGACCACTGACCCGTTGGCTCCTAAGACCCAGGCTATGGTCCTAGGAACGTGTGATGGTTTTTATGTGTCGGCCTGTGTCAACTTCTGCCATGGGGACCATATATTTGGTCAAACGTGGTAGATGTGTCCATGGGGATGTTTCTAGATGAACTTTATACTTACATCCATGGACTTTTGAATAAAGCAGATTGCTCTTCATCTGGGGGTGGGCCTCATGCAGTCAGATGGAGGCCTGCAGGGAGCAAAAGGTTGACCTCCCCTGAGCAAGAACACATTCTGTGGCAGAAGGCAGACTCTGGGCTGGAACCACAACATTGACTCATCCCTATGTCTCCAGCCTGCTGGCCCATCCTGCAGATTCTGGACTTGCCAAGTATCCATAATGAGGTGAGCTAATTTCTTAAAATAAATCTCTCTTTCTCTACATGTGCACATTCTATTTGTTCTGTTTCTCTAGGGATTCCTGACTCATACAGAGTGGCCTCCACTGTCCCAGGCTAGACTGCAATCTTCTCAAGGGTGGAGGCGGGGTCTTTTCTATGCCCTGTGCTCAGCCCCATGCTCCTTCTCCCCGCGGTCTCCCTCCAGGCCCTGCACTGTCTAGCTCAGAGCAAAGCCGGCTTTTAGCATGAATCTGGAGAGCTCATATTGGGTCTGCAGTATGGTGTTCTTTGTTTCAAACTGCTGATCATAAGTTTACCCCGGCCAAGGGCCATCCCATCCACCAGCTCAGTAGGGTTCATGGAGAGGAAAAATTTGAGTCTGAGAAATGTCAGGAATGGAATGATGGTCCTGGCCCAGCTGGAGGCCCAGAGGGGTCTGCCAGGCTGAGTTGAGCTGAGAAGGGCAGCCCCACGTGAGAGAATAGAGACTATGACCCAGATGGCAGCTAATCAAGTTCTCCCTGGTCAATTACTGAGTTAAATAAAATCTTTGACAAGTGATCATTTTATATCTGCATGAGAATCATGATTTTTACCTTGTTTTGTTGTTTTAAAAAATTGTCCTTTAACAGAATCTAAACTCTTTCAACTCTCCCCCAAATGAGATGACATCATAACAAACTACTACCATGTATTAATATTATATTATAGGGTTTTGCTATGTCCACAGAATGGGACTAAACCCTGCAAACAAGTAGGAACATTTTCAAAACTTCCTACCCTTCTCTTTTTTGATTGTGCATGGGTTTATTGACATTATGCTAAATTTAAAAATAAAATTAAGAAGATCAGCATACTCTTGATGCAAGAGAGGAAATAACATTGTCTCATCTTGTCAGAAAATATGGTGTGTTTTCTGTTTGTTGGGGTGTTCTGCTGTGTCTTCTTGGAATGTTTTGTTTGTCTACTTATTGAGATATAATTGACATATAACATTATATTAGTTTCAGGTGTACAACATAATGATTCAGTATTTGTATACATTGCAAAATGATCACCACAGTAAGTCTAGTTAAAATCTTCCACTGCACAGACTTTTTTCTTGTGATGAGAAATTTAAGATTTGCTCTCTTCGCAACTTTTAATAGGCAATTCAGTGTTATTAACTAGAGTCAGCATGCTGGACATATCCCCCTCTTTTTCTTCAAGATGGAATATTTAGAAGGACTAACCATGTGCATCATACACTTACCTTTTTCCCTTCATTCAGTCTACCTCAGTGGTCTTCAACCTTGATGTTCATAAGCACTGTCCAGAAAGTTGTTCCTAAGACTGCTTATGAGAGCAATTTAAAGGGCTTATTGTATTTTAAGAAACACCTATGGTAATCATGACAGTATGGAGATTTTCATCTTTCATGAATCTGAAACTACCAGACCATCCCATCCTCCCTATAAAATATGACAGCACCATAACTGCATTCAGTGTCAAGGGGTCTGGGCTTATGCTTTCAGTGGCTTTTATTTCATATTGTACTTCCCTAGGAAGGCAGGTCTCAGGCGACTAAGGTTCTAGCTTTTAAAAAAATTATTTTCGAGGTGAACTTCACGTACCATCAATTTTTAGTACCATTCAGTGGCACTTAGTACACTCACAATGTTGTGTCACTATGACCTCTACAAAGTTCCCAAATATGTTCATCCCCCCAAAAGGAACCCTGTACCCATTAGTGGCCACTCCCCATCGCCCTGTCCCTCCAGCCCCTGGCCACCACCAACCTGCTTCCTGTCTCGATGCATTTTCCTATGCTGCGTGTTACATGTAAATGGAATCCTAACACACGACTCAGCAATTCCACTCCTAGAAATACACCCCAAACAACTGAAAACAGCAGTCAAACGGGTAAGTGTACACAAATGTTCAGTCTTCCCTGGGCACTTGCTGCCAGCTCCCTTGTGGTTTTGCAGGTAAATGTCTCTTCATCTGCGCAAAAGTGTAAGCGAGGACAGGAGCAGGAGAGAGACGAAAGCTGTACCCAGTTACCCCCAATGGGGCTCTGCTTCCTGAGCACGACAAGCCATTGTGATGGGTGACTGCTACCCACTGGGATTCTGGACAATGAATCAAACAGACCCAGAGAAGAGAGGCTTGGCAGACAGGGTCAGGTAGTTCACGAAATTCCCAGCAACCTGGGCGTTCCCCCATGGAAGCTACAGAAATGAGAATAATCCAGAGTCCCTCCCTCTTAGAGATGAGTGTTGCCTGGAAGCCTGTTATATAAGTGAGCTGGATTTCCAGCCTATGCGGAAAATGTGCAGGACAGCCTGCCTCAGGGTAGGGCGTGGTCCTTGCGGGCGTCATGGTCACTGCCAGCCAGGGGCCTGGGGCTGGCAGACCCATTGGTAAACCTGGCCTATTTCTAAATCTGCTCCCTCCTCCTGAATTGTGGTGCATTTTTATTCTAGCCCTCTGGGGGTTCAGGGGCTTGGCTGCTGCAGCGATCCTTGCCTGGTTTGCCAAGGAAAAAACTGACGCTGTGGCCCTTTCCAGTGTTTTCTTCCCTGCGCTCACTTCTGGCAATTATTATAAAGTGCACTCATTATCCTTACAATGGTCTGGAGATTAAAGCTTAATTCGGTCTGTTATTTCTGTGGCTTTGCCTAATAGCGTTTGTACCTGTAGCAGCCCCACTAGACTGTGAAGCCAACACCTTCTTAAATCATTAGATAGAGTTTGTGTTCTCATCATGGCTCCTACTGGCCTGGTCTGAGGCAGTCTTCCTGACATTTCAGTGGGTCACCAGGGTTTTCGACCGGGATATCTGTCTCTGTAACAGGCAAAATGGGATTCTCTTGAGCGGAAGGCTGGCCTGCAGGAAAAAGATGGGGTTTGACTTCCAGCATGCAGTCGACGAATAGGTGGTACCCTTTGTTGATGGCAAGTGCCCTTAGGTGAGGTGCCGCAGTGCCCGGGAGGGAAGGAGATGGATCCGGGTACAAATCGTGGCTCTACCGGTGTTCCGTGTGTCCTCGAATCTCCCTGAGTCTCAATGTGCCCGACTGTGAAGTGGGGTGACAGAACTAGAGTTGTTGTATAATCGAATAAAATGCCTTAAGGAAGTGCGGGACAAATAATGAGTGCGTAGACACAACAGCGTCATCTTAGCACTGAGAGCTCCTTCTAGTCGGAATGGATCAAAAAGGATCAGACCATGTGGGGACTTTTTCCTCCTTACAAGCTAGTTGTAGGACTATACTGTATTTATAAATAAGAAACTGGTTGAGGGGCTAATTCATGATTTTGGTGTAAGATGTATTAATATATGATTCCTACAAGACAACAGCTTGGAGATCATCAAGATATCCGTTTGTCCAAATCTGTCGTGCCCATGACCCTGGAGTCAAGCCTAGTGCCGGGGGTGTCTTGGCAGCTATACAAGCATGACTGGAATCTGGCTCAGCATTAGGCCCAGAGAGCACAGAGCTTTGCGTTGCTGCATATTTAAACTGACGTGTCAGGCAATGGAGCTCCAGAGAAGAAAGGTTCTGCCTGAGGAAGGCAAACACGCACCCCACTCAGTAATTCAGCACAGAGCCTGTCTTGGCTGCTGAGTTACCATCACAAGGAGCATTTTTAAAGTCAAACCCGATTTCTGTGCTAAGTCATGCCTGAGCAAGTTGGCGAGTTGCCAAAAGACAAGAGAAGACACCAGGCCTCTTTCTAAACAGGCCCCGGGAGATCTGGGTACTGCGTGATAAAGCTGTCAGTCTAGTCTCAGCAGCGCAGGTCTGGGACTGATTTGCATATGTCACTTCCTCCAGCACACCCGAGCCCACGGGCTTCGGACTCCAAATCCTGTGGACAAATAAAGCTGTCCAGGATGACCTCTTACCATCAGATTCAGGCTCTATTACTCCAGGAGGTCTGGCCACCCATCCCTTATACCTTCGATGCTCTGGACCAACTCACAGCCCCACTGACAGATGGAGCTCTCCTAAGGAAGGAGCACTTCAGAGGATGGCCCAGACATAGCCCTTTGTGGGGCCGTGGGGCGGAGCGGAACTGCTGAAGGGCTGCTGAAATCCTGCCACCAGCAGCCAACTTCCAAAGCTCTGGAAGGACAGGCCCATTCAGCTTTCTCAGTATGCTGCTCCCCAGCCAGCCACAGGGGACAAGCCCTGGCAGGGAGTTTCCCTGTCACTTTGCTTCTCTCAGGCTCTGCTTCCATGCCTCCTTGATCAGCCCTGAAGCCCATGGCACCCATACTCGGGGATCAATTACTAAGCAGGAGATTGTAAGGAACCCTTCATCTGGCATGTGCAGTCCTGCCCAAGGTACCACGTTGATGCTTGCTTGGTTAGTTGCCTAGTTAGGATTGAATTCAGGTGGTCATCCTTTTTTATTTTGATTTGGACACCGGGCAGGCTGCTCCCAGTGGGAGGCATCTGGCCTGGGTGCTCCAGAGTACTGTCTTAGCCTGCCGGGCCTCCTTCCCCAAGGGCCAAAGGCATCCCTATTCCAATGGGTCTGTAACCTACTAGCAGAGCCAACAGCTGGTGGAAACTAGAAATAACAAAAATGTGTCCTTCCCTACAGGCTGGCTCATCCCTGAGCCAGGGTGCCAGGCTTGGTAGACAGGACACAGGCTGGATCTCAGCCCCCCACGCACATACTCCTTTGCCAGGTTCTCTGGCCTGGCCACTAGCTGCGCAGCTCTGGTGGGGCCAATCGGCAAATTCTGCCTTAGAAACTATCAATCCCTCAACCCCATTACGCAGTTCAAAATACAATTTAAAATACAAACAATGCTGACTCTTAAAAACTTATATAAGTGTTGAAATTATAATGACTTTACTTGGGATATTTTGATAGCAAAATTTTTGTTCACTGAAGCTGAACCTTTTTTAGTTTTGTAGGAAGTGCCTGCTGGACTGTGTCTCTGAGCTCACGTTTAGGAGGCCCACTGGGCAGTCCAGCCCTGAGCCTGGGGCCTGGGGCCCCCTCCTCATTCCTCCCATCTCTCAGGCCCTGCCCCATCCCTCCTTGATCCTTTCATCCAGTGTAAAGAGACAGCTCAGACCTTGGCTAACAATGCTCACACCTGGCTTCTATGTTCCCCCTCATGCCAGTTCCCTGAAAGCCCCATCCCAGGAGAGACAATTTTGACTATGCTCTTATATTTCGATTCCTAACCTTTCCTCTCTGTGTCTGAATCCCAGTTCCAGTCTTGTCAAGTGGGCCTCCTCATGCGATTATCACTGGATCCATGATAATCCATCACATTTTAGGGATCAGGACAGTGGAGCAGTTCAGGAAATCTGGCTTCCTTCATGCCCTTTGGTGGTTTGAAACTCAGTCTATAAGTTCCACTTCCCAAAGTGGAGCTTAATTCTCCCTCCCGCCCCGCCCCCCAGACCTAGAACGTGGGATAAACTTAGTAAGTCACTTCTTAAGATCAGGATGTAGTTTCCTTCTTGCTCTTTCTCTCGGATCATTTCCTCTGAGGGAAGCTGGCCGCCATGCTGTGAGGACACTCAAGTACCCCATGGAGAGGATCACATGGTAAGGAACTAAGGGCTCCTGCCAACAACCAGCAGTAGATAGTCTCCTGAGTGGGCCATGTGGCAGTGGAGCCTTCCATTCCAGTCAAGCCTCTGAGTGACTGCAGCCTTCTAAGAGACCCTGAGCCACAATATGGCCCCAACCAAGCCATCCCAAATCCCTAGCCCACACCAACTCTGTGAGATAGTAACAGTTGATTATCTTAAGCCATTCAGTCGTGAGGTAATTTGTTACACAGCAATAGTAACTAATACTTATCCTAGGGGTGAGGCCCGAGAGAGGGATGGCAGAAGTGTAACAAAACGGTTTTCTGTACCAGGAACTTCCGTATTACTTCTCACCCCTTTGCACTGAAAGCATCATGTCCTCATGGTTTCCTTGCCTCCCTGTGTCCCAGATAAACATACAGAAAGACCAGAAAATAATGAAATACCTTCGTACCCACTACCAAGATTAAACTGATAACATTTTGCCATATTTGCTTCAGATCCTTCTCTTTTTAAAAATAAAATAAATCGATTACTATGGATAGAGCCCAATACCTCCACTGTCTCCTGCTTCTGCAAGTAGAGATGAAGCTGAAGCTGGTGTTCATCAATCCCTCAAAGGTTTCTGTTTTGTTATGACTTGTTTATGCATTTTAAAAGTATATTCCAGGGGGCACCTGGGTGGCTCAGTTGATTAAGCATCTGCCTTCAGCTCAGGTCATGATCCCAGGGTCCTGAGATCAAGCCCTGCATTGGGTTCCCTGCTCAGCAGGGAGTCTGCTTCTCCTTCTCCCTCTGCCCCTCCCCCTGCTTGTCCTCTCTCTCTCTCAAATAAATAAAATCTTTTTTAAAAAAGTATATTCTATTGTTATATATGTTTATTAAAGTTTTACATAAATAGTATTATATTGTACATATTCTTTTTTATTTTTTGTATATTAAGGTAGTAATTTACATAAAGCAAAACTCACTATTTCTAGGGTCCACTTCTGCATGTTTTGACAAAGCAGTCATACTCCATGTCCTTTCCAGTTCTTTGTCCTTTGTCCTTGGGTCCCTTTTGGAAGCACAGCCCCCTGAACAGATGTGCCCAAGCCTCGTGCCCCATCAGGCCCTCATGCCTCACTCAGGTCTGCTCTCCATACCTCCTGTTTTAGAGAAGCTTCCTCAATCGGCCGCACCCTCCCTTGGGCCTCACATTGCTCTGCCTCCTGCAGGGTCTCCCACTCACCCCCACTTCCTGACTTACACTGCTGTATCATCGTTTGCCCAGCCTGGGTCTCCCCTCAGTTCACTGGGCTCTGGGGGGAGAGTCCACAGTTTCTGATTGTCACTCTTCTCCGTCCCCACTTGCTCTTTCCAATGAGAAGGTGCCACAGGCCTTGAGAAGGTTATAAGGAATTTACCAGGAGGACAAAGGGGAAATTTCACTCCAGGAAGAGGAAAAAGCCAGTACAAAGGCCCCAAGGAAGAAAACCAAGTGAAAGAGGGACAGCTAGACGCCTGATGTGACCTAAGGTGGATGGGGGAGAACACGGGGAGTGGGGATGGAAGGCTTTACCTTTTGCCAGTTTTATGGGAAATTTTATGGGAAGTCATCAAATCATCTTTGAGCAAGAGTTATTGATTAGCTCTGTGTTTATATTCACTGTTCCTCATATTACAGACAAAGGGCTACTGTCCTTGATAAATAAAAGAACTTGAAATTGATAAGAAAGTTGCTTTTAAAAATTAATAAACTGACTTTTAAATAGCCAATAATGCTGAGAAGAAGGTGCAAAAGATACGATTAGACAGTTCACAGAAAAGGAAATACAAACGACCCTCTAACATGTAAAAGATGCTTGACCTCACTCATAGTAAGAGAAATGCAAATTAATTCTCTACCTAGATCCCATTTTCATGCATTAGGCAGATAAAAATACCAGACTTTGATAACACACATTCTGTTAGCAATATCAACCACCGCTAGTAGAAGGGTAAATGAGCACAGCTCGTTGGAGGGCGATTTGACAATATCCACCCAAATTGTACCTGCTTAGACCTTGACCTCCCCTTTTGGGATTTGACTATAGAGATATACTGGACACATGTGAAATGAAGTATATTCAGGGTTATTAATTATGGCATTGTTATAATGGTGAAATGTAGGAAGTAGCTAAGTGCCCATCAATAGGGTACCATTCCACAGATGGTGATGGTAGACTCCATACAATGGGATATCATGCAATAGTGAAAGAGAATGAGACGTGCTCATGACAGGGAAGGCTCCAAGATGTCCAAGACCAGTTATGAAATAAATAAGAAAAAGAGACCAGTGCATATAGTTGGCGCCTTTTGTGTATAACAAGGGGGAGGAGAAATGAGACTATATATTTGCCTTCTCTTGTAAAAGCCTAAAGGAACTTGGGTGAGGTACAAAATGGTTGTCCAAGTAGAGGTGAGGGAGGTTTGGGAACCAGGCAGATAGGGGGTAGGTGTGAGGAGACTTTTCACTGGAAACCTTTCTATATTTTTTGAATTCTGAATCATGTGAATATGTACCCTATTCAAAATATAACAGTTAAAAGATACTGGCTTCCTGTTTCTATAGTCTTTCAGGATACTGGTGTAGCCTGGCTGTCAGAAGAATCCAGCACCTGCTCTTATGATTCACACCACTTCCAGTGAGCACTCAGTGTTAAGAAACACCCCTCCCCCACAAATTCATGTATGTCTTTAGAGGGCAGCTGTATCGCATCATCCAGCTATAAGGTATTAGAACTCCCTCGAGGTTCAAAATACCCCTCATCCTTCTGGGGTCTCTGATTCAGGTCTTCACATTTTCCCATGCGCTTCTTTCCCACTCAACTGGTCATTTTCAGATAGTATTTCTACTTAATAAAGCAGTGTCTGCCCTTTATTCCAATGGTCTTCTTCCTCAGGCATTCCCTCCCCGAGATGAGAAGTTCTTGATGCTTTGTGATTGCCTGTCCAGACTCTGTACTTTATGCATATCAAATGTGGTCACCCAATTTGAACACCTTGTAAAAACATTTAAAAATCACTCAGTGAAAATCCTTCAAACAAGGAACAGCTGTGCTGGAGAAAGAGCCAGCTGGTTGCTCACCATTTTCTCAGAAGTGTGGTGGGAAGCACAGTGTTCAAGAATTCCAGGAGGTGAATGGCAAAATTAACCTACACGAGCCCTTTGGTTGGGACATGATTGCCTGAGAAAAAGGCCCTCTCCTTGACCAGCTGTATTCACAAGACTGCCCTCTTCAGAAGGCACAGTCAGAAGTTCTCCTGGGAGGGGTTTGGGTCTCCGCTTCCCTTTTCTTGGCTTCGTTGCTCTGTGACTGTGACACCTGTCACTCAGGTCTAAGCTAAGTTACCACACACACATCTGTTGCAGATGTTGACGAAGTATTTATAAGCTCAAGTCCAAACAGGTCGACCTACTCCTCTGCTCTTTTACCCTAAATCTGACCTTTTGTAAGAGCTCTGTTCACTCCTGGGTAGCTAGTTTCATTCCCCAGATGGAAAAGTTCTGTAGCTTTGATCACACATATATATTCCCAACCAGTTACAAACTCCTGGGGTGCAGGGACCACCTGTTTTTCATCTTTGTTCCCCCCACAGTTGCTAACACATGGCTGACCCTCCGTAAATACTTGTTGATAAACAAATGAATGAGCGGTTAAGTGGACTTCTAACACTTGCTTCGTATTTAGATCAGCTCTGTCCAATAGAAATTTTGTGATGATGGAGTATATAGTGGAGCTGTCCATTATTGTACTCACATGTAGCTACTGAGTGCTACAAATGTGGCTAGTGTAACTGGGGGACTGAATTCTGATTTTTAATTAATTTTATTTTAACTTGTCATGTGTAGCCAGTGGCTACCATATTGAATGTGAGGATTTAGATGATTGGCTATATAATTTGATCACCTACACTGATAAACTGTGGAGCCTTCTCAAGTTAAATTTTTTTGCTTAACATGACCCAGAAACTTTCAACAATACTTTGGAAGCAGTGAAAAAGCATATCAGTATGTCTTATGGCACTTGTCATCACCACCACGGGCAAACAGAAGCCAGAAGGAGGGAGAGTGACTAGAAATTAGTTCCACCTGCCTTTTTCTGAGTAACTCTTGGGTCCCCCATGAGTGTAAATGGTCAGCCTCTTGGTTTATGACTCACCCAAGAGCCACCCTCTATGACTGCTCCAAGCCCCCGCCAGCAGGCTGGGCACCAAGTCTGGGCTGAGTTGGAGGAAAGCATGCCATATGGTGAATCATCCGTACCATTTCTCAGAGCAGGTGTTCTTTGGGAAGCCTCCTCCAAGGGGACCCCACCCAACCGTCCTTTCCCTGTAGAGGTGACTGTAGCTCCACGATGGGCATGAAGTTCATTCTTGGTCAGGAACGTCTGGGGTGGTATGGAGTTACCAGGGACTTGTACCCAGAGACCCCGCAGGGATCTGGATCTTGGGCTGGGTTTTGTGCTCTGACTGCCCTGGCAGAGGCTAAAGTCCTCTACATGAGTACCAAGAGCACCTACAGCAACTTTAATGCCACACTGGGACCCTTTCTTCAGCTCTTGGTCCATCTGGTTCCAGCCATTGTTGCCCATGGCAGAAAGCAGAGTGGGGTTTCACCAGGGTGCTGGAAAGCCCAGGGCTTCTCAGTCACAGCCGGACCATGGCGGCAGGATAGGCCTTCATGTGCGGCCATGTGTGTGCGTATGTGTCCATGTGTGATGCCCTAAGTGCCACTGTCCTCTAATGCATGGGACAGGATGGAACCTCTATACCCAAGGCGAGCGGTGCCCATCTCTCCTGCTGAACGGAGGTAGTTCCCCTTGCTTTCTGGGCTAGGAAATGTGCATAGAGCAAGTCACGCAAGTGCCCGTGATACCAGGTCACTAAGCCAGAGCTCCCAGAACTGCCAACATCTTCTACTCTCATCCCTTAGGGATGCAGGCCAAAGGTACATGCCATCTAGCACTCCCCAGTGCCATGCCACACCGTCCCTTCCTGGGTTGCCTGTCGCCTTTCATTTGGAAGACAAAAAAATAAAATAAAATAAAATAAAAGAAGAAGACGACGACGACAACGGCAACGCTGGGTTCCTGACACAGCAGAACTCCGGTGATGCCTTAGGCCAGGGCAGCACCTGGGTACAGTATTCCGTTGGTGGTGAGCCATCCTCCGGAGCCCAGAGCTGTTTCAACATATCTGGCACACCCTGCAGGCCCAGCAGGCAGGGTGCGGGGAGCCCATACTGTACATGACACATGGGAGCAGATCTGGCTGCCGGTTGCACAAACAACACCTTACTCAGGGTTCGGGGAAGTGTTGAGGTAGCTTGTCACTCCTCATTCATGTACCTTACCCTCCCCTCACTCTGCTTCTCCTCCCAGCCTCGTCTTTAAAGTCTTTGGGGGCTGGGGCAAGCCTAAGCTTGGGGAACGATTGGTGCCTGGAGACCCAATCATGGCAAAAATCATGGGCTGATGGCATGGCAGTCTACTGTCACCTTGTCATTCTGGCCTTTGCTTCTTAAAATTCCCTCCAGCTGCACTGAAATGTCCTGTGGTTTCCACCCTTCCCTCCTCTGCCCTCCTTTTTTAGAGCTACTCATCCTTGCAGATGGTGTGGTTCTTCCTGGGTCAAGTGTGTCTGCAAAGGCTGGTGTGAGTGGAGCACTCTGGCCATTCTGGAAAGCTCTTTAGGTTTCCTGGGAAAGTATTCCATTCCAGCCTACTGTTTGTGGCTCAGTGCGTTTCTTCAGATGCGGAAGATTGACACCTACAGAAATGATTCCCTCAATAAAGAATGCTTCTTTGAGGACGAGCCTATCTCTGTGCAGCATAGCCACAGAATTTTAGACTTTAAGAACTAGTAGGGAACCTAGAGATCACAGCTTCATTTTCAGGGTGAGAACACAATACCAGAAAGGTCAAGAAATTTGGCCAAAGTCACTGCAGTTTATAGACAGAGTTACTAGAACCTTGAATAGACAAGATGACGCATAAATCCATGAGTTGGGGTTGACTTCAGATGGAAATCGGGGGCTTACTCTGGACTCCTCACACAGAAGAAGGGATAGGGAGTCATAATGATTTTGAATAATTTCCCCCTTTTTCACAGCATCAGATACACTAAGTGTTATCATATATTAAGCAGGATGANGCTTACTCTGGACTCCTCACACAGAAGAAGGGATAGGGAGTCATAATGATTTTGAGTAATTTCCCCCTTTTTCACAGCATCAGATACACTAAGTGTTATCATATATTAAGCAGGATGATAAATGTGTTCTTTTACCATAAAGTGTTTTGCTACTTCTTTCCCCCTAAATTACACCAGCTGGATTTGTGTAACTTGGAATTTATCTGATTGAATGAATCTGATCATAGGGAAAGACCCAAAGGAAAGTCTTGCTGCCAAAAGGGCAAGTAAAGCTAGCAGAGAACCATCTTTACATCCCCAAGGCTCTGGCTGGTGCCATGTGTCTAGAGATGCTGAGATCTTCTAGGACGATGACCTCCAAGGTAGACCTGGGGACACAACTTGCTCTTCCCTTTCTCCCCGGTAATGTGCCTGTCAATTATCAGATGTGGACTGGTATAGTATTAGGATGAGAATGGAGGGGGCTGATACTTTCTTTTTTAAAAAATATTTTTTAAAGATTTTATTTATTTATTAGAGAGAGAGAGAGAGAGAGAGAGAGAGTGTGTGTGTGTGAGTGCATGAGCAGGAGGAGAGGCAGAGTGAGAGGGAGAAGCAGACTCCCCACCGAGCAGGAAGCCAGACATAGAGCTCCATCCCAGGACCCTGGGACTATGATGTGAGCTGAAGGCAGATGCTTAACTGACTGAGCCACCCAGGCGCTCCCTGATACCTTCTTATGACTTAAGCAAGCTTTGGTCAATGAACCACTTTGACCAAGGAGAGTGACATTCAAAGCTTATTGCCATGAAACAGGAAAGACACAAGATAAGTGAAGCCTCTGCTTTTTCTGTGAGCCACATGGGGCTTTCTCCAACTTACAGTGAAAATTCAGGGGCCAGAGATTCTCCAAGTAGGATCTGGCAAAAGGATCAGTTCATGTTTTCCACAGGGTTCTTTATAGAAGGTTTTTCACTTGTCCTTCTAGAGGTCATTCCAGTTCTGTTTATACAATAATTGCTAGTTAAGTATCTGGCAGTCATCCACCCTCTATGTTGGGCCAGGGTTGTGGTGGGAATCCTGTTTTTCTGAAGATGTCGGGGTTATAAACTAGTTCTTGAGCTCGTGGCTCATGTCTGCTACTGTCCATGTACCCTAGCACTGTATTTACACTATTTTGTATTATTCCCTCAACAAGATTTTAGATTCCTTAAGCCCAAATAACAGAGCTTACATTTTCTTTAATTCCCTATCCTGTCCATAGCCTGAACACANNNNCAGGGGCCAGAGATTCTCCAAGTAGGATCTGGCAAAAGGATCAGTTCATGTTTTCCACAAGGTTCTTTATAGAAGGTTTTTCACTTGTCCTTCTAGAGGTCATTCCAGTTCTGTTTATACAATAGTTGCTAGTTAAGTATCTGGAAGTCATCCACCCTCTATGTTGGGCCAGGGTTGTGGTGGGAATCCTGTTTTTCTGAAGATGTCAGGGTTATAAACTAGTTCTTGAGCTCGTGGCTCATGTCTGCTACTGTCCATGTACCCTAGCACTGTATTTACACTATTTTGTATTATTCCCTCAACAAGATTTTAGATTCCTTAAGCCCAAATAACAGAGCTTACATTTTCTTTAATTCCCTATCCTGTCCATAGCCTGAACACAGTATATATGCTGATAAGCAACTGACTTGAGTTTTTAAAGGTTTAAATTAGGCAGGAACATGCATTTATAGCAAAATATATTATGTATATATATGTATTATACACAGAGTAAAAATTTAAAGTGAAAAATATGGTGTTACTTATTCAAGTTGGCAATGAAGAACAGAAATTTTTTTTTATATAAAAAATTATCTTCAGATGGAAGATCTCGAAAGTCCAAAGGTTTCCAACAAGGTCCCTTAAGAAATGTGATGGAAATGTTGTAGAGGGTGGTAAGTCAGCTTGGAAGGTGCAAACTTTGCATTCATATATGTGAGGAAGTCAAACAACACCTCTGACAACTTAGAACCAGAGGTTGAGAAATGTAACAGATACTGAACATGTCCCTGAGAGTAGATGGTTTATCACCCTAGCATGTATCATGAGGACAGACTGGGCACAAGTGTCAGGGATTTGGACAGATAAGGGGAAAGCACATTTCAAGGCTGTCCTCCCAGAGCTGGGGAGCCATGGCTCTGATGGGACCAAGAGCCACCATGTGGCATCATTTCAAGGGGTTTTCAGGTACCTGAGTCTTAACACCTGGGGAAGCTTATTCCCTTGGAGATGCTTGCAACCTGAGTGTAACTGGGAAATTAAAGAAAGCATCGGGCTCCTCTTCTTTGAGCTGAGTCAAAAGGCAGAGTGGTGCCTGGCCATTTAATTTTAGATTTTAACGTGAGGGGCTTATATAGTCCCTGCTAAGCCAATGTGACCCACAGCTGCTAGGGCAGAAGGCAGGAGATGGGACTCGGGCTCTTGTCGTGCTGTACTGGGAGATAAGAAGCAAGAACAGCTCGCACTTTTTAAGTCCAAATTGCTGAGCCCTGGAAGGTTCTGTGAGGGGAGCAGCCTGAGGAAGTTTGAAAGGAGGNTGTGAGGGGCTTATATAGCCCCTGCTAAGCAGATGTGACCCACAGCTGCTAGGGCAGAAGGCAGGAGATGGGACTCGGGCTCTTGTCGTGCTGTACTGGGAGATAAGAAGCAAGAACAGCTCGCACTTTTTAAGTCCAAATTGCTGAGCCCTGGAAGGTTCTGTGAGGGGAGCAGCCTGAGGAAGTTTGAAAGGAGGGATTGTTCTGCTGTCTTGGGTGCTGGTAGCAGATTAAATATCAGCCCTGACACGTGCACTTGAATCGTTCTGTTGGGCTGGAGAAGTTTTAGCCCAAGGTCACTTATTTCCAGTTCTGAATAAAATGATCTAAGTTCTTGCCTGAAAATTTTCAAATGTGTTTTTTGAGCTGGATTTTGGCCAAGCTGTCAGGCAAGCATTTAGGGAAATGTTGTTAGCTTTGGAAATTGTGCCTTCTGCAAGGACCCTCGTGGCCTGGAGGAATTAATCCATCTCTCCTGATTTCCTCTTTGGCCCCAGAGACCTCTGTGCTCCTCTGACTTGTTTTGTCCTGGTTTCTGGTTGAAGCCCACAAAAATCCCCCACCCTTGCTTTTCCAGAGGACTCTCCTAAGTCTGGGAAAAATAACAAAAAAAAAACTCAACCAAATGAACACACACACACAGGGTAGAATATCTGGTTTTGGATGTTGCTTTCAGGACAGTAATGTCTGTTCCTCCAAAATGTGTCATTGACTTCTGTTTTCAGTGGTCATAGCCAAATATGACATGAGAAGATGTGATCTTAGAAATAGGGCTATGATGACCTCAGCCCAGGAGTGACAAGGATAAGCCAGAGGAAGGCACGCTCGTGGCCATGACACCCCGGTTTCCCATCCATCCCATAGGAAGAGACGTCCCTCCTCCTTTTTCCATGGGAGACTCCACAAGCAGTTTGGGGGTGATGACACTTGATCTCCCCTAAAACTCTTCCCCCCTCTTCTGGGTGAGACAGGCCTGGAGGTGAGTCTTGCTTCATCGCCAAGTCAGACAGTATACGCTCACTGTGAGTCTCAAGCTGAGCTGAGCTGGGTAAGGTCAAAAGCAGAAGGGGCTTTGTTCTTGCCCCTGATTCCAGGCTGAGGAAGGCCCAATGGAGTACCTGTGCCTTTCTGAAGCACCTCTTAGCAGGCTCAGACATCTAGTGGATACTGGACAAGCACCTACTTCAAGAGTGATACTGAGAATACCCTTTCTGGGCCCGGAGAAGAAATGAACTTCCAAGATATATGTGCTTAATGTTTAACAACAGGTGGGAGGAATTCCTGATCTTGTATCTGCCAATCTCTGTGGTGTAAATGCTCCCAAGTTAACAACATGATGGTAACTGGCTTGAAAAATTCCTGAATATTAATGATAGTCTCTTGCAAGTAAAGCCAGCTCCAGCTCACCATTGGCACTAGCCCAGCACGCTGTCATCACAACTGACGTGAAGTTCCAGAGCCCCGGTTTCAGAGTCAGACAGACATAGTGGGGTCGGGGGGTGGGGGACAGGCATCTTCTAGCTTTAGCACTGGGCAGGCATGTGGCTCAGGCATATTCCCTAACCTTTCTGAGCCTTAGTATATATACTTCTCCAGAGAACCAGGGTGAACAGTCAGTAGCTCATGTAATCTCTGGGGCCAGATTGATGGAGGACCATGACAGGCAGCTCTAGCCCTTCTGTGTGGTCTCAACTAGTCCAAGTTAACATTGCCCAGAAGAAGAGGATGCCATTGTGAGCAGGTGCTACCCCCAGGGGCCACCTCAGGGGTCATGTGCTGATCTTAAGGGTTTGCTGTGAGTCGGGAATAAGATAATGAATGGGAAGGGCTGCCCTGCTGTAGGTATTGAGTGTTAGTCCCCAACTCATCACCCTTCCTTATTCCTCCTGCTTTCTCCTGCTAAAGTCCCAATGAAACTCTGCCAGACAGACCCCAGGCCTCTGACTGGGGTCAGGCTCACCTGCCCACCCATTAGAAACTGCCCTGCACACCTTGCCTCTTGTCCCTGCAGGACTAACCAGACCAGACCATGCAGAATCGGGAGGCATGAAGAGTTGGTATTAGCGCCTACCCACCACATCTTTCAGTATCTCTATCTTCGATCTCTCTAGCCACTGATTTATGTCCTGGGTCCTATTCCTAAAGGGCTTTGCTCTCAGTCATTACAAGCCACAGCCCCTCATAGGTGAATTAGTCACATCTCCTAGAGGGAAGAAGATGTAGAATACTCAACCGGTGCCCCCCCCCCCCACAGCTCTTGGCTCTTAGCAGCCCACCTGCCAGCACCAGCGTCTTGCTGCCTAGGGACTTCCCCTCACCACTGGAGCACCATCTGCATCTGTTAACTGATGACAGGTTGAGAGTGGCCCCCGGGTGGGGGGAGGGGGTAGCATCCTGCAACCAATGACTGATGAGCCTGGTGAAGGATACCCCGCCCCCCACCCTCTCCAGGTAGCTACCTCTGAACACTGTTTGACAGGGAGCCTCAGATTTTCCCTGACAGGAGTAACCCCCCGTCGCCTACCTTGGTAGCTGGCTAGGTCACTGACCCTTTATTAGCTCTGCCTTCCCTTTCCTATCTCTCTCCCCCATTTCCTCTGGTTTTCTCAGCAGCTCCCAAATACACTATTTGCACCTGAATTCTTGTCTCGGTGTCTCCGCTTTAGAAGGAACCCAAACGATTCCCAGGAGGTTTATGAACCACCAGAAGAATGATTCTTGGAGAGTAGAATTCCAAACTTCGCTTTCTGGACCGGAAATAGCACAGTCTGACACATACACGTGAATGGATAGGAACAATGGGACAGAATACCTAAAAAGGAAATTATCCAGCAAAATGAGAGAGGTTTGGCTGCCACTCTGATAACACTTAATGGGAGGAGAGATGCTGCTCTAGGCGTCTCAGGCCAAAGGAAGCACGTGGCTTCCTGTCATTAAGCCAAGGTCATACAGAGGAGGACAACTCTATAAGACTTGGGTTTAGGCCCCTCTGTATAGTCGGTATGGTTCTGACAGGGCACCTGGAGCATATTCTGACTCCTCTCTGTGTCTCACCGTCTATATGTGGGAGCCGCCGGCGTGGAGGCCAGATTCCCTTTGCTGAGGATACGTGGCTATTTCTGGGTCCAGTGGAAGGGAGAGCAGAAAACCGGAATTCCACTGCACGTGCCCTTGTTGAGCCCCTGGGTATCAGAGTCCATGCTTGGAGCTGTGTGACCCGCCCTCATGGAGCTCCCAGTCTGAGCAGAGAGACAGGCAGGACACCCCCTAACTGCAGAACAGAGCCACGTGAAAATCGTCCTGGAATATTTGGTCTAAACGACGTGCTAATGGAACCACCAGTTTCATTTCATAGGGTTAAAAAAGACATTCTGTATTTGATGAATGGAAGGAAGCCTGCCAGCAGAAAGTCAGTGCGTACTGGGAGCCCCATAAACCTTGGTTCATAGCTAGGGTCCTTTCCATGCTGAAAATTCTATGTCTAAGGACTACTGCACAGAGACAGTCTTGTAGATTTTTCATGAGTTATAGCTCCAGTTATCTGCAAAGCGAAAGGCAAAAAGCCAAGGGTCTATTTGTAGCTCAATTACCAAACCCTCGGAGTATCTGTCTGGTATTATCTGCCTCGGCCGTCCTTGTGGCCCCAGAACGGGGTACAGTTCCCTACTGGCCATCTCACTTGGCTCTGGTGGCTGGGGCATCCCAGTTCCAGGTACTGGGCCACGAGGGGCCGGCCAGGGGAGATGACCTATCTAGGAAGGCTCCAGGGGCAGCCGCAGTACCGGCCGCGTCAGCCTTTGCAGCCAGGCTCCCTCCAGAAGGGGCTGTATTGGAGAATGGGCTCCTGCGGCGAGAAGTCAGACGGCAGCCATCTTGGTCAGGCCCCCTCTCCCATTTACAGGGAAGGGAGTCCGCCATGGCGCCCGGCGGCTGGGAATCTTAGGGTGTGCGACCACGACCACGGGGTGGGAAGGAGAAAGGGCTGGGGACAAGTTGGATTATGGGAGCCCAGATCCAGGAGCACCATGCGAAGCCGTGCAAGCTGGTGTGAGCTATCTTCATCTTGAGGTTCCAGGGAGCACTTGCAGCCTGCGCCCTGGGAATCCTCCCCAGCCCTCCCACACAGCAGCAGGAACGAAGCAAGGCGTGTTTGCTGCCTGTCTGCTGCCGGGGAGGAGGCTCCTGCTCTAGCGAGCAGCCCTGCCAGAACAGGGAGCCGTTGGGGGCGGGGGGGGGG
>LNAC01000064.1:2531911-2568326 GCA_002007465.1 Ailurus styani | reverse complement strand
TGTCTGTGTGTGTGTGTGTGTGTGTGTCTGTGTGTGTGTGTGTGTGTGACAGGTGGAGAGAGACAGAGAGAGAGGGAGGGAAAGAAGCCACGACAAAGTAACTTAGGAAAATAGGCACTACTTATCTCTAGTCACTTTTCACTAATCAAAAGTAATTTAATTCATTTCACAAATGTGAAATGTGCTTTACTTACAAATTAGACGGCTTGGGGGGGGGGTTGTTGGTTTGTTTAGAAGATGTGAGGGAATGAAAACATTTGCTGGGACAATCACGCCTTCTCCTCTATTCCCCACCAAAGAGGGGGGGAAAAACCCTTAGAGAAAACTGTGCTTTGCTCCTCCCTTCCTGCTCTTCCCACTCCTAAGTCACCACAGCAACTGCTTTCTCGCCTGCCCTGTTCTCCCCCTTACTGCCAGTTTACTCTGCTCACTGACTCAGCCAGTCAGGTGTTCGGTCAACAAACATACATGCCTAGCATCAGTGTCTGTGGGTGGAAGCTATTCAATACGCAGATTATAGTTTTCATTTAGTCGAAGGAAGAGTTTTCTAACAGTGTGAATTCTCTCCTAAAAGGAGTTTGCTCTCCATCAGGGAAAATGTCTGACCGTCTGAGCCGGCAACAGCCAGCTGGGATTTTCCTGGAGGATCCTTGCATCATGCGGGGCTTGGCTAAGATAACACCCAAGATGCCCCCCAAGGTTGACGTTCCATAATTTTGTTGTGATCATTTTTAATGGAATTGAATAGACACCAAAGAAAAGACCACGGTCCCTAAATGGGATCCCCCCCCCGCCCCGCCCCGAGTAAATGTTTGCACTGATCTCGGCCTTCTTTCCAGCATTTGATGACTTGAAAGCTGTCTAGATGGAGTTGAAGGGCTGAGAAAAAGGGCCATGTGAATTCTCCAGCGTGGAGACACCAAGGAGAGGAGTCAGGACCTTTGGGGATGCTCCTCGTGCTCTCTCCAGCCTGCTCTATATTCATCCCCCAAAAAAGGCACATGTCCTCCTCACTCAGAACCAAAGGTAACGACTGAAGATGAAGGAGCAGATGAAAAGACAGGAAACTGAAAACAAGCAATTTTCTAACTAGAGATGTGGCCACCTTTCCAAATCACGCTGGGCAGAGCAAAGCAGGGCAGTGCTTCAGGTCAACTCAACTGGCTGTACCAGACACATCTCTGACATTTCCACTACCTGGGTGTGCACTTCAGGGACTGGGAGAGTGAGCACCAGGCCTCCTCCCTGATCAAGTGAACCTGCAGCCTGCCTGCCCTGAATCCCACAGCCCAGCCTGGGAGCTGGGCTGTGAGGAGACACAGCTGTCTCCTGGGAGCCTTCCATGCCTACCCTATGCTTCGTCACCATTCTCTTACAAAAGGATTCTTGCCTTAAATCTCGATGATTAACATGAGGAGTAATAAGCTCTGACTTTAATAATCCTTCCGAAGATGAAGACATTCTCGGCAGAACCCATCCTCCTCTTGACTCTATTCACGAATTAAGTATAAATCTGCCTCCCTTCCTTTCCCTCCCTGTCAGAGTGCTGTTCTATAAAACCACCATTAATCAAGGAGAATTGGCGATGGAAGTGTCTGTCAGAAAGACCATTCTTACAATCGAGACCTGCCTGTTGTAGGAGATGAGGTAATTTCTTCTGAAGCTTCTGGTATCCAAGGAGGAAAAAGAACAATAAAACAAGGTCTGTTAATAAAGGTGTGAGAGTCTCTGGGTATTTTCTGTTGCTGAAGAGACCTCAAGGAAGGTTACTTTTGGGCCGAAAGCAGACCT
This sequence comes from Ailurus styani, assembly GCA_002007465.1. Taxonomy (NCBI): domain Eukaryota; kingdom Metazoa; phylum Chordata; class Mammalia; order Carnivora; family Ailuridae; genus Ailurus; species Ailurus styani. The sequence continues at coordinate 2,566,535 of LNAC01000064.1, read as the reverse complement.
TTGTCAAGGATTTCATTTTAGAAGGTTCAAAAGACACCAGAGAGAGAATGAGAACAAGAGACAGGAAGAGGCATGCACAGAAAGAGGGAAAGAGATGAAGGGCAGGAGAAGGCAGGAGAGCCGGGCCTTGCTGAGATGTCACAGGAGAGAGTCACAGACAGAGGCTCCAGCAGTTTGATCACTGGAAAAATGTCTGTTGAGGGTTGATACAATGGAAGAGAGAAATTTCTGGATTTTTTTTTTTAAGATGTGCCTTTGCTCCTGCTGCTTTGTTCACCTGGAAGGACCCTTTTCCTGTCCATCTCTAGTCCCTCTCTTCTAAAGGGGGCTCAGTTCAAATGCCCCCTCCTCCACGAAGACATTTTTGGTATCTAGTTACATACATAATTGCTTCGTGTTCTGCAGGTCATTAGCAATTTTTTCCATTAAAACATTTTAAAAAATATTTAGTTATGGTAAAATACACATATATTTTACCAACTCAGACATTTTTAAGTATACAGTTCAAAAGTGTTAAGTGTATTCACATTGTTGTGCAACCAATCTCCAGAACCTTTTTTCTTTTTTTTTTTTTCAGAACTTTTTCATCTTGCAAAACCGAAACTCTGTACCCATTAAACAACACCTCCCCATTCTACTGGCAACCACCATTCTACTTTCTGTCTTGATGAATCTGACTACTTTAGGTACCTCATATAAGTGAAATCATACAGTATTTATCTTTTTGTAATTGGCATACTTCACTTACAATAATGTCCTTAAGTTATTACAAATATCAGAATTCTCTTCCTTTTTTTTTTTTTTAAGTAGGCTCCACACCCAGCATGGAGCCCAACTCAAGGCTTGAACTCATGACCCTGAGATCAAGACCTGAACTAAAATCAAGAATTGGACACTCAACTGACTGAGCCACCCAGGTGCCCTGGAATTCCCTTCCTTTGTAAGGACTACTAATTTGATTCTATTTTTCAAATGGCATTTATAACATGTAGCCTTATCTTTAAGAGACATATGCACATTATATCTCTTCTATAGAATTTTAGATCTTTTGAGGACAGGGTCCGAGTCTCCACACAGTTGAGTCCCACTGTACCTATTAACTCAGTGCTTGGCAGAGAATTTGTGCTAACTGAATATTTGTTGAGAAGAACAAGGACAAATGCTGCCATATTGCCTTAGGGAGCCTCTTCTAGACCTCCTGGTTTCTCCATAACCACATCCCCAAAAAGACTCAACAGCTGTTTAAACCAATCCACATCATCAAGTTGAGGTGAGCAGAAATGGATTGGCATCAACCATTTTGGGCAGATCTTACCCCACAGCCTTGAATCAGTCCTGTGTCTTCTGGCTTGAGCCTTCTACTTCCTTCTGGGAGACATCTCCTTTGGGACAGGAAATTGGGCCCCATCTTAAAAGAACAGAAAGATGGCATAAGAAAGAGTAAGGAGAGCGGGGGATGGGGTTCACATAAGAATAGAAGCTGATCATTAGATTTAGATTTTCCATCCTGTTTACTCTCTTGTTGTGTCATCACTTTTAATATGTATCTTCTGATAAAGATGGGGTGGTAATGGGGGGCAGGGGACTATGGAGGTCTTGTTGTTAATCATACTAAACATTCTTTCCCACCCTTTTCCCCAGGTTGTCACTATGGAAGTCTGCTTTTTTGCAACTCAGGAACAGTAAGAGAAGCCTTGCTATAATTTGATTTGGGAACTTGGAGATCTAAATGAAACTTTATGTTTGGTCTGTAATAGCTATTTTTGGTCACTTTAGTTAGCTTGTCTTATAGCCCTGCCTTTCCCTGTGTCTTTCCACAGTCATTTGTAAGAGGGGGTCATGGAACAAACACAGGCATTGAGTCAAGCCCTCTTGTGTTCTACTGGTGGTATAACCTGGGGGAGCCCAATTCACCTCACTAAATCTCTTTCCTTATCTGTAAAATGGGGAACATACCCACTATCTCCACGGGCTTTCCTGATGATTCAGTAATGCCATGACTATTAACTGCTCAGTCTGGCACACAGCAGTTGGATAATACATGTACATTTCCTTCCCTTTTCCTGAGTTGACCTGATGTCCCGCTACTCAAGCTGAATTGGCTCCATTTGGATCCTTGACTCCACATAAGGCGCATTTGCTGCCCTGGCCTTGTCTCTTCCTTAGTAGCCCATGACCCCCATGGAAACCCTATGGCAGTTCATCCTTTTGAGATGCCTGGACTCATCAGAGAAGAGCATTTTGGTGTGGGATAAGACTCTGCTCAGGCCCCTGACAAAATCATGTCGGGGGATGGAATTTTCAAACTTGCAAGAGAAGTCATAGAAGAACAAAGCACCACAGTTCTATTTATTTCCCAAATGACTTATTTCCATGTTAGGCAGAAGGCTCTGTGTTTGTACATTGCTATTAGAGCTATAGGAGCCTACCTACAGAAGAACCTTTATTTATTTTTTTTTTGACCCATATCACCTTTATTAGCAAAGCCTAGTCCTAAGGCTCAGCAAATGAGTAGGTGCTCTGCCAGCCCAGAACAAGAAGAAATATGAAAGCAGTTTCTGTCATAGTCTAACAGAGCTGGTACTCTCATTGATCCAGAATGCCAAAACCAATAGCCTATTTTTGAGAAAAAGTACAGGGAATATGTTTGAATTACCTTCTTCCTTCTCATTTAAGTGTCATTGCATTTGTCTTGAGCACCATAGAGCTGTCCTTTGTCACTTTCCCCCATCAAACTCTTCCCTCTTGGACCTCAGAGAAGAAAACAACTACTTCCTACAAGGTGGCAGTTAACCAAGGCTTCATGGAAGTACCATTTGAGTCTGGCTTTGCAAGATGGGTTGGATTGGAAAATGTAAAGATTTGGAAGCAGACATTTCTGGCAGAAGGCATGGCAGCACTGGTAGTGGCATCACTGGATAATTATTTGGAGAATAAAAGAAATAATAAAAATAGGTAACGTTAAACAGTGTGGTAGGCATTCTCTAAGATGGCTGTCAGTGATCTCTTCTTCCTGATCTTCATGCTCTATGTAACTCCTCCCCTTGAGTATGGGTTGGATCTATTGACTGGTGACTAGAATGAGGAGAATATATCTGAAGTAATGGGGTACCCTTCTGAGATTAGATTATACAAAGACTGTGGCTTCTTTCTTGGGCACTTTTCTCTCTTGCTGTTGTTCTCTCTTGGATCATGTGCCCTGAAGAAAGCCAGCTGCCATGTCATGAGGCAGTCACATGGAAAGGACCACATGGTGAGGGACTGAGGCCTGCCAACACCCATGTTAGTGAGCTTGGATGTGTCCCTTCCCCACAACAGCCGAACCTGCAGATGAGACCTCTTTGCCAATCGCTTGACTATAGTCTCTTGAGATGGCCTGAGGGAGAAGCATCCAGCTAAGCTGTACCCAGATTCCTGACTCACAGAAGCTGTGGATAGTAAATGTTTGGTGTTTTAAGTCACTAAGTCTGGTAATTTGTTATGCGCCAACAGATAACCAGTGCAAGCACTTACTCTAACGTACTAGACGTTGTGATAAGATATGTGTCTTCATATATCTGATGTCATTTAATCAACATTAGGGGGGGTGACACTGCTTGTCAGTCACATGTAATAGTCTCTCCTTGGGCCTTTGCAGGGAGGCAGGGGTCAGACGTGTGGGCTGCCACATGCTGGGTCCTGAGGGACCACAGTATTCCTTCTCATCACAGTATCTATCGCCAGTTCAGTGAGATCTTTGACACATTGGCTGAGTCTGAAGAGGTGTAGAGATGAATGATTATCTTTGGCTAATAAAGAAAACAAACTAACTAATCAAACAGAAACTTGAGAGTTAGAAATGACCTTTCAGGATTGATAAGATGGTCTTCACTGTTGACCTAATGCTACATTTTGCTGTACTGTGTGTGTAAGCTCATAAGCTCAAAGGAAGTCACTGCTCAGAAAATGAGCTCCAACCCCCTGGACTTTATACCTCAGTTCCCTGTTAACCCTTGATGGAAATGAGCAGGGCCCTATGCTTCAGAAGAACTTACAGTGGATAACTAATGTCCAAAGGCAACCTCTCCCTGGTGGCAGGAGAACTGGGCTCTTGTCCCAGCTCCGCCACCCACTCTCTGGGTGATCCTAGGTGGTTCACCTCACCTCCGTGAACCTGTTTCCTTGTGTATCACACCAGGAGGGTGGAGCAGGCCACCCCTGAGAACTCTTCTAGTCTTGACTCTGGCTTTATGGGCTTTTCTAGGGCTGGCCTGTGAACAGGGCTCCCCCCACCTGTGTTTCCCCTGCCTCTGCTCAGATGGGCTTCCCAGTCCTGCTGGTTCTGTAGTACTGGTTTGTCTGAAACAGGGTTTCACATAAAAGCGTTCTGTGGGTCCAAGACTGAAGGCCTCTAGCTAGGTCCAGCCCCTGCTGAGGAAAAGAACGATCTTGTGGCTTCCTGGATCATTCTTAACAAGCCAAGTGTTTCCTTTCAGAAACGTGATGTATGGTCTCCAAACACCTGCAGCAGCCCATTCCATACTTACTGGAAGGTGGGGAAAGGGAGGAACAGGGACTAACGAATAGCTACTCCTTCATTCCAGGAACAGGGCACTGGGCTGAAGACCCACACAGCCCTGGGATTAGGCTCCATTTTACAGAGGTGGAAAATCAACAAATTCTAGAATTGAGACTCAAACTCAAGTACATGACAGAGGAGACATTAATGAATCCATAAACATTTATGAGAGTGAAAGGGTCCTCAACAGATCCTCTGAGTTGGCTTTGAAGCAGTTTATCAAGCAGAGAAGTAAAATGATTTACTCAAAGTCATATAGCTAGAGAATGCCTTTGATTCGCATTATGCATTCAGACACCTTTCTTTTGTAAGATGAACTCAGAACCCTTCTGAAATAAGTTCAAGGACACAACAGCTGGAGGCAGTCAGTTACTCTGCCTTCCTTCTTGTTTCAAGCAGGACTTCCTCCACTTTCCAAAGGATGTTCTTTGGCCTCCACACCAAACAGACCCACCCACTATCCAAGGGCCGTGGGTAAACACCCTTCCTTTTATCTTATCAAAATCCCTCCTGCCTGGGTTTATCAGAGGTGACTCACTCCCTGCAGCCCTTTGCAAGGACCTGGGCTGGGGTTGCAGGGCTGAGGGGTACCAGCTTCTCTACCCACTTGAGAAAAGGGCCTCTTAAACCTCCAGTCTCTCCATCTCCCCCAGCAGGAAGCCCCACCATCAGGATTTAGGGGAACTTGGCCCCAGAAGTCATTCCTGGCCTTTCCCACAAGACCCTTGCATGTTGGTGGCCTTTAGGGGCACGTTATCCTAAGGAAATCAGACAGACAGCTGGGTGACAAAGGAACCAGGCCTGGTGGTTGCAGGAAAGAAAGCAAATGCTCTGAAATGTGAGCCAAACGGTGGGGCACTCAAGAAACACTTCCTTTCATGCTGGAAGTGTTAGCTGCTCCTATCTTCAAGAAATACGTTTTTGAGAGGAAGACAAGTGATCATTTGGTTTGAGGAGCCCAAGTCCCCCAGTCATAGTAGTTTCGGGGTGGTAGCCTGTGGTCTGAGGGGGGAACAAGAGGTCAGGTCACATTGGTTTCTGCCTCCCAGCAGGGGGCCGGTGGGGGGGCGGGGGGCGGGGATGGGGAGGCTGTGAGCTGCATCAGCTGTTTACCCAAGCTGTCCCTCCCTCCCTCTCTGTTGAGTGACAACCATCTGCCAGACACTGTGCAAGAGGCAGGGAATCCAATGGGAGCAGAGACACAGGCCTGGCCCTCTCCTCCCGGCCCTTACAGTCCAGTGGGAAGGAGACACGTCCTATCAAGACGTGGCAGCTGTGAGGAATGCTGCAAAGAAGAGGTTCATGGGGGCCTCCGGGGGTGCAGTGACTGATCCGTGAGGCCAATACAGGTGTTCCTGAGGAAGTATGTTTGGGTGGAGGGTAGCTGAAGGGCCGTAAGCAGGGAGGGAGTGAGGGCAGGGCCCTCTGAGCAAGCTGCGGGGAATAGAAGGTGGCCAGGGAGCCCCAGAGCAGAGGGTGGAGGGGACCGAGGTAGGAGTCAGGACTGGAGAGGAAGGCTGTGTCAGCCACTTTCAGAGTCATGTCTTTATGCTGGGGGGACTGGAGAAGGGAGCGACATTCAGGGGATACTGGATCTATATTTGGGCCCCCAGCCCACTGAAAGCCATGGGCCCAGAGGCCTCTTCACCCTCCCTGTCTAGCAGAGCCAGTGGGTTTGGGATCCCCAGGCTCACGGACCAGGAAATGCTGCAGCCGGAGGCGGGCGGGGACAGATGCCAGGAGAGCGGGCCCTCCGCGTCCCCTTCCCAATCCCAGCTAAGTGACGTTCAGGTTCCCCAGGCCTGCCTTCTCCCTTGGAGCCCACTGAGCCCCCAGCCCCAGCGGGAGGCGTCCACGCGCCGCCCCTGCCCTGCTCACACCCCAGGTGCTGTGAGTCACCCACCTGCGTGGTGAGGCAGGGGAAGAGGTGAGAACGTGAGTGCGGGGGAGGCTGGCAAGGCAGGTGGGCGCTTGGCAGGCAGGGGGACCAGCCTCCTGGGGGAGCAGCCCCGCCCCCCCTCCCCCCCTCCGCCCGAGGGCTCTTCGAGGAACCCTTTGGTCCCATCCCCTGCGGGAGGCTTCTTCCCAGTTCCCTCTCCCCCGCGCCCGCGCGCCCCCCTCCACTGTCGGCAGACCGCCACCATCACCATGGTTACCGGGCTCCTGCTGCCGCTCGGAGATCAGCAGGAGTCAGGGCTGGGGGAGGGCGGCTGGTCTCATTAGTCTTCCTATTGAACTGGCTTCTTTTAAAATCAGCTCAGGGCTGCGCACTGCAGATTCAAGGCCTGCTTACCGGAAGGGTTCACCTCAAACACACAAGATGAGAACAAGCGAATGGACTGTGTATACCGCAGGGGGTGGGGGGCTTATTTGCACCGCCAAAGGACGCGTTTTAAGCACTGATGCATGAGTGTGTTGTTCAGGACCGAGACCCAAGATGTAAGGGCCACTCACTGGGCGACTTGAGGTAGATTTGGAAGGCTTTGGTTGTTCGAGGCAATCTGGGGTCAGAAAGACCTGGATTCAAATCCTGACCCTGCCACTTACCAAAGGCAAGAACTGGGACAAGCTCTTTAAACTGGTTGGGCCTCAGTTTCCTCTTCTGTCAAGTGGGGATAATCACATTCACCTTGTAGGTTGTAGTGAGGATTAAAGATAATTTATGCAAAGTGTCTGGCACATTGTAGGCGCTAAAAATGGCCATTATTTGCTGATGTTATTAGAGTTCTAAGCCCTTGGAGATCTGGCACATGGGTTTGGCAATTTGAGGGTTACACGAAAGGCAGGTTTCCCCAACAGTGACTTATGGGCTGCTGGGACCATCAGTTTCAAGCCAGTAGGTAGAGCAATTTCCAATTCCTCCTCAAAAGTCTCTTACCTGTTGGGACACATAATGTAACCCCGAATCGCAGTGTATAAAGATAGTAGAAAAGTGAAGGAATTAGCAGGAAGGAGGAAAGTCCGAACTGAGTGACTTGGGAGCAGGTAGCAAACCACAAAGAGGAGTAAGTAAGGGCCAATTGAACCTAGGTGATCCTGTAGAAGGGGATGATGTGGGGCCTGAAAAGAGACATTGTTTAGAAGTATTTATAAGAGGCAGATAGACTTGCAGGTTCCAACCCCTACCTGCCTTCCTGCAGGGGACAAGAGAGTTATTTTCTAGAAAAACTGAATCAGAGAGATTTTGTGCTACTGACATCAACTACAGAGGGATGCTAGGGTTCAGTGAAAGTTTGCATGCTAAGTGAGCCCTTCTCCCTTGCCTCGTCCTCCTCCTAGCTAAGAACAACAGGGGCAGGAGGGTGAAAGATTCTTTTCTGTAGAAACGGACCCAATCCAGGACAAAGACCTATTACATATTGACATTTGGAGGCTCCAGGCAAAAAAGCCATTGTTGACGTGATCACCCTAGAATAAATCCCATCCATGTACGCAGAATTCCAATCAGCTCTTTAGGGCCATATCCTTACATCCGAGTGGCAGTCAACAATCGCCAGAGAAGAAAGCATCCAACATGACAGAGAATAACATAATCAAACAGGAAAGCCAAAGGATCTATGAAAGAAGCAGAAATGATGAACAAGTAGCAGAAACTGAAAATAAAGTATATTTGATATCTTTGAAAGCATAAGAGAAAACACTGCATCCCCAGGATATGAAGAAAAAGGGATAATCAAAGCAAGAAAGAATTTTTGGAAATCAAAAACATGAGGTGAAAATTTAAAAAGTTCTGTACCAGTGTTGGAAGATACAGTTACAGAAATTTCCCTGAAAGCAAACAAAGAGAAGAAGAATAGGAGCAAAAAAGAAAATTAGAGGAGTAATTCCGGAGGTTCAACGTCCAATAAGGAGTTTCAGAAAGAGAACAGAGAAAATGATGATAAGGAAGTTATCAAAGAAATAATACAAAAAATGCTCTAGAACTGAAGGACATAAATCTTGGCTAACATGCACAGCATGGTAGCTGAAAATGGACCTAAACCAAGATACTCCATTGTGACACTAGAACTCTAGGGATAAAGAGAAAGTCTTAAGAGTTTTCAAAGAGAAAACTCAAAAGTTCCATATAAGAGATCAAGAATCAGAATGGCATTGGACTTCTCAATAGTAGCACTGGAAGTTAGAAGACTTCTGAAAAATGCTTTCATTATCCCCAGGGAAAATTATTTGCAGCCTAGATTTCTATTCCTGGCCACACTATTGAAGAAGTATGAGAACAAAATAAAGGCATTTTCTAACATGCAAAATACAAAAAAGTTTACATTTGATGTGGCCTTTCTTGGGAAGCCACTGGAGGATGCTCCGTGAGGAGGGAGTAACCAAGAAAGAGGAAGAAGGCTGGTGATCCAACAATGCAGAGGGGCAAAGGGAATTTCCAAGATGCGAGTGAAGGAAAGTCCCAGAATGACAGCTATGGGACAGGCCTAGGAAACAACCAGTTGGGGTTAGAAAAGAGCACTGAGGCTCTAAGAAGAATTTCTCTAGGACATTCTGATTATCGAATCAGTTTGCAGAGTTACTGGAAATAGGGAAAGATGTACATATTTAGGGAAAACAAAGCAAATGCAAAATATAAAGGAATTATTAACTCCAGAAAGAAGAAAGCATTGAGGAAAAAATAAAATAAAACCTCAGTTCACTACTTGGCTAGGTAGTGAACAATGTTTATTTTACGTAATCATCATAATGAAAACACTGTGTGTGGATTGAACCAAAAACCGATAAACAATTATGTTGGAAGGATAGAAAGCACAGGAAGGGGAGGGATGAATGATTTAAAATATTTGCTTACTCCAGTGGAAAATATTAAAAATAAGTGACTTGAGAGGGTATATGCCTATTATCTAAATATATGAATGTAAATACTGAAAAAGAAAAAGAAAGCTATGAATGTTGCAAGCAGCTGCCTCTGGGGAACAAAAGGAAGATGAGGTAGGAAGGAGGTCAAGGGACTTTCACAGATGGTGTATTTTGATACAATAAAAGTTAATTTAAAAATCCAATAAAGGAAAAAAGGCTGGACCTGTGCTGATCAAATGATAGCTTTATAAACACACATCTAGGGTGCTTTTCAAGTCCCACAATGATAAAGTCAGCAGAGACAAAATGGCAGATACACGCATAGTGCTAGGAGAATTTCTGGAACACCAACAATAACAACTAGTAAGAGTTTCCATAGGCTTTCAAGACATTTGCTACCATGTTATCCCATGCTTTCAAGGAAAACACAGGATTTAACAGAAGTCTTTAATTTAGTAAGTGGTAGAGAGGGATACAACTCAACCCATAGAAAAGCTGTTCCATGAACTCACATGCTTTCTGTTCCCCACATGAAGCGTTACTTTGGATTTCCTACGTTTACATCCTGCTTTGACTCTTGGCTTCAAACTCTCCAATGCAGTGCATTGACTTGAACAATCCTATTAACCCAGACAAGCCCGGGGATCTGTCTCTTTTCCCGAGACAGCATGTTAGAGCCTGAGATCTGCTTTGGCAACTACAGAAAGTCTTTGACGGGGCCTCTAATCTGCTTCTGTGGGCACACCTGTGCCGGCTGTGACCTAGGCGTGAGTCACATTTTGCCTTCAGAAGGATCCCAAAGAATGACATTAGCTGGCTGAAGACACCTGGGAAATGCAGCCACCTGGGGGACGGGAATCCTTCCAGCTTTAGAAGCACAAGGTCTCTAAGACACACAATGGGATGAGACAGAATATGGGAAAAGCCCGATGTCATTGGGCGTCCAGGGAGAAGTGCTCAGTCGTTTATTTATTCAGACATTCTTTCAACATATTCTCTCAGTGAGTGAGCACCTGGTATGAGCCAGGCACGGTAAAATTTAAAATCTAATGGGGAAGAAAAGTAAACATACAAGTAATTTCTGATTGCAATAAATGATAGGAAGGAAACAGGGTGCAGTAATTAGAAAGAGCAAGGATATTGACTTTTAAAGGTGGTCAAAGAGCCCCCTTAAGGCAGTAACAATTGGGACCTAGAGGATTCAGGCAAAGGTGCTCTGGGTGGCAGGAAGAGTTTGTGCAAACGCCTTGAGTTGCTGGTGGGCTCAGTTTGTTTAAGGAGCTGAGAAGAAGCAGACCTGCAGGAGCACAGGCAAGAGATGAGGCTGGAGAGGGGGGTGTGGGCAAGGACAGGGAGATCAGATTTTGCACCGACGCTAAGCAAAGCCACTGAGGACTTTTTAAGCACCAGAGTGATAGGATTTGATTTCTGTCTTTTGTTTTGTTTTTTTTTTAATCATTCTCCTTGTCCCAGATTGACAAAGATCAAAGTTTAAAAACACATGGTGTTGGTAAGGTGTGGGAAACAGATGATCTCCTGTCTTGCTGGTAGAGTTATAAATTTGTATAAACGCTAAAGGGAGTGATTTGGCAATATTTATCTGAATCAAAAATGCACTACTTTGACTCAGCAACTTTGTTTCCATGAATTTATCCTGTACGTACATGCTTCAAAATCAACGTATACTAGATGATTCGCTGTAGCACTGTATGATTGCAAAAGATTGAAAAAGGCCCTAAATTTCAATAAAAGACCAAACTGAACAACATCAACAAGTAAGGGCTTTGATGAGTGAATGTTGGGCACCCACACAATAGACTGCTGGGCAACCGTGGGGATAGAGAGCTCTTTAGGTGCTGATGGGGGCCAGTCTCTGGGATAAACATACAGTCAATTTTAAAAGGCAAGGTTCACACACCTGAAACTAATAGAACATTGTGTGCCAACTATACATCAATAACAATAATTTTAAAAAAAAAGAACAAGCTTCAGAACCACAGGTATAGAGTATACATCATTTAAGAACAAGGTGTGTGCAGGTATGTTTGGGTCCTGCAGGAGAGGAGGAATTAGAACTCTAAAGAAGCAAACGATCTTGGAGCCATGGAAGAATGGGGATAGATGGAAGCAGGGAAGGGTCCAGAATCCTCCTAGGTGCCCAAGCACGAGGTGCTGGCATGGACGCTGGCAGGGGGTGGGGGCTGCATGGAGTTGGGGAGAAGTGGACAAGTGTGCGATGGGAAAGCCGGACTGGATCTCTGGGTGGGAAAAGGGAACGGAGAACAAGAGACAGCCAGCCCGATTTCTTGTTTGAACTCCTGATGGAGGCGCTATTTACCTGGGCAGTGGGGTGGGCAGGCTTGGGGTGGAGTGTGGGAGAGAATGGAGGGAGTGGTGTGGGGGGCACACTGAGTCTGAAGTGTCAGGGACTGGGGGGCCTGGGTGGCTCAGTGGGTTAAGCCTCTGCCTTTGGCCCAGGTCATGGTCTTAGGGTCATGGGATCGAGCCCCGCATCGGGCTCTATGTTCAGCAGGGAGCCTGCCTCCTCCCCTCCCACTACCTGCCTCTCTGCCTACTTGTGATCTCTCTCNAAAAAAAAAAAAAAAAAGAGGGCACCTGGGTGGCTCAGTGGGTTAAAGCCTCTGCCTTTGGCTCAGGTCGTGATCTCAGGGTCCTGGGATTGAGGCCCTGCATCGGGCTCTCTGCTCAGCAGGGAGCCTGCTTCCTCCTCTCTCCTCTCTCTGCCTGCTTCTCTGCCTACTTGTAATCTCTCTCTCTGTGTCAAATGAATAAATAAAATCTTTAAAAAAAAAAAAAAAAGAAGTGTCAGGGACCATCTAAGCACAGGAACCACAGTTGTCAGTCTTGAGTTTAGACTTCCTGCTTGATCCCTTCCCTGCAGAATGCTGCCAGTAGCTGTAAAGGACAGCTGGCTGTTTGCAGGTGACAAGAGGAGGCAAGAGCATTCCTGGGAGGGGAGAAGGGAGTGCTGAGGCATGTAGGATAGTACTTGATCGAGACCCCACAGAAGGGTTAAGCCTGAGAGTGTCACTTGATTTGCATTGTAGAAGGTGCTCTCTAGGTGGTAACATGACAGACAGATCAGAGGGAGGTAAAATGGAGCCAACTAGCAAGTTATTGCTGGACTAAAGGAGCTGAACAAACTTAAGGCCAAGGCCCATGGGGATGGAGAAGAGGGGATGTGGATGGGGTGTGGGGGTGGGAAGGGTGGATGAGCTGAGAATAACTCCCAGCCTTCTGGCTCAATTGAGTGACTGCAGGGGTGGTGGGGCCATTTCCTGAAAGCAAATGTGGGAGTAGGAAGGGGGAGGCAAGCCTTAATTAACCTGAGCTTGACTCGGTTCCCAGAGATAGGTCCTGTGTGCTGAGACTTCTCGCAGCCTGTGTCTAGCCACACCACCCAGCAGCCCTGTCCTGGGAGCTTCCGGAAGTTCCTACTCTATCACCACCAACTTTGACAACTTCTTTCCAAGGCTCCCACATCAGCTCCAACAATGAAACCTAAAACTCCTGTCATTGAACCATCTCGCTTCTGTTCTCACCTTTCTATTCTCACTGGGGCCTAAGTGGCTGGAGGTGGCCAGGACCTCTCTGGAGCTCTGAGGCTTGTCGCTAGCTCACAGGAGGCATCTCACTGCAATTGAGGGTGCTGAGCAGAAGATGGTTCTAGAGCAAGCCATGGGTCAAATCGATAACCCTTACTGAGAACTTTCCCCAGAAAATCATGGCCGCAAGCCACCTTCTTGTAGATGATCCTGGTGAAGTCCGAAGTTAGAATTCAGTAGAATTTCCTCTGAAGCTTTGGAACTTGGAAAGTCTTTTGACAATTGGCTGACCAACGTGCAGAGAGCTGCCCACCCCAGCAAGAGCCTGACTCCACATACACAAAGTACAACATAGCGAGGCCTTGGCTCTGGAGGGCCTGCCGCCCTCTGCGGGTCACAAAGTCAGACTGCACTGTACCTTCGCTCCCCCGGCCTGAAGTTAGGGATTGTGTAAGATCAATACCAAGTTGACCAGGTACATAATATCAGGAGCCCAGGAGAAGCTGGGGGGTGGGGGGGTGGGGGGCACACCCATGTAATGTGTGACCCAGTGGGGGTAGCTCAGGAGGGGGACAGAGCACCTGTTTGGGAGTTAGGAGTCAGTCAGACCCAGTTTCCTGCCATGGCCAGGCCACTTACAAGTTGCGTGGCTATGGGAAGGTCACGCTACTTCTCCCCAGGTGCCCTTGTCCTGAGCTGTCAAATGACAACTGTGACTGGATGCTTCAGATGCTTTCTAGTAAAAAAAGAATTAGAAGAACCAAACTTCCAGAGTCTCAGTGATCCAAGGCTATGCTCAGACCACTAAAGATTTTTCAGGGATCCTTGGCCACATGGAACTGAGTGTTTCTACTGTCCCTGGGATGGAGGTGACATTTGGTGACCTGGGGCTTGAGGGGGAAATCTCTTCCCTTCCAGGTCACCCTGTCTGGGTCCACTTGCCTCCCTGATTATAGTTACAAAGTAAAAGGTGCGAGCATGTGTTGCATGTGTGTGTTTGTGAGGGGGCTGGCGGGGGAGGGCAGGGGTTTGTGCTCGCGTATGCCGGGTCAGAGAGAGAAGCTCCTTCACCCCCCACCCTCGGAGACGGAGATGGGGTGGCAGCTCATCTCTCGGGGCAGAGCCCTGGTGGGTGGCCCGGGGCACAGCATCCTTCCCATTCCTCTGGCCCACTCTTCACCTTCATCTCTGACCTTCCACCGGTGGAGGAGTGACTCAAGAAAGGACTGGATGAGCAAGGAATATGTGTCTGTCTGAGGCCACAGGCAGCTTCTGCGTCAGCTTTCTGACCCCTGGCTGCACCCATCAGGGTCATCTATGAGACTCGTCCGGCCTAGACCCCCAGGGGTGCAGCCTGTGCCGACCCACCTCGCCCTGGCAGAGCCATTGGCCCAACCCAGGCTCACTCCCCTCATTTCTTCAGATTCAACACCTGCCTGTCACTCATGCAACTTCCTCAACGGCAATACTTGATTTCGGTGTCCACAGACTCAGTCCTTCTAACTGCCCATTCTCGGTCCTTGATTTCGTCCCCCTCAAGGACACCGAACCTTCCCCTCATTAAGAATTGCAGAGCCTCTGCAACCTCTTCTTTGACCTCCTCCTCACTTTCCAGCTCTCCTCATTTCTTCCAGAACCCCAGTGCCCACCCTTGCTCAACTGAGCCAGGACCTAAAGTCACTGATCTTACTGCATTCCAAGTGACCCTCCCCATCCTCAACTTCTCCAGTTCCTGCTTTTCTAGCTCAGATTCCGTGGCCAGTCATAACTCCGCGCATACACGCCCGTGCCCCCCCTTCTCTTGCACCGTGGTCCTCACACAATGGCAGCCCAGGAGGGACTCAGCCTTCATAACATTGAACATGAACAGCAAAAAAGATTGTAAGTAGGCTGATTGGTGTTACTTTAAATGTGAGGGAGCCCTTAGTGCTCCCTGAAAACGCAGCCATGTCCCTCAGTCTGGGCATTCCCTCATGCTCTAGTCCCCAGCATCTCCATCTCGTGGGTAACATTGCTTCGGATGTCATTTGGGAAACAGTGAAATTAGAAAAGAATTTTAAGAGACTCTTGTCATCATAGCTCTCTTAGTTTGCCGCCATAACAAGATACCACAGACTGGGGGACTTAGAGAACAGACATTTCTTTTCCCACAGTTCTAGAGGCTGCAAGTCTGAGATCAAGGTGTTGGCAGGTTTGGTTTCTCCTAAGGCTTCTCTCCTAGGCTTGTAGACAGACTCCTTCTCGCTGTATCCTCACATGGTCTTCCCTCTGTGTGCACCCCTTCCTGGGGTCTCTTCCTCTTCTTGTAGGGACATCAGACCCACTGGATTAGGGCCCACTCATGTGGGGCGGAGCCCACCCCCTTCCCGGCACACAGGCTTAGCAGCTAGAGCTCCTCCCAGGATACCTAAGCCCCCCGGGAAAGGTTTTAGGGCCCGAGCAAACCCTCCCTCACCCCTTGCAGTAGGGCTCATACTTGAAAATAGATTTGGTGTTTCAGCCACTTCCCTAAATGCCAGCAAAGCACAAAGAAACAATGGATTCCAGAAGGGTCAAATGGTTTGTGATCCAATGTTTCCATTGTGTTTGGCGGTGGAAGTGCTGCGGCCATCCCTTCTCCCAGGTTCTTCCTGAGGCGGGCCTGGGAGGTGGCTGGTGTGCGCACTCCCTCTCTCCACTGTGGCTTCTGTTCCACAGGCCTGGCCAGGAAGGCCGCACCCCAACACGTAGGCCCAAACAGGACAGGAGGACTGGACTACCGCAAAAGGTTATCGGTCATCACTTTAGGCACGTAAGTCAAACTGAGTCCAAGGAACACAGAGCTCTTAAACTGGGGAAAGCAATGGGTCTGGAGAAGAAAACAACTTCTGTGGGCTCTTCTATATTTTTCTAAATTTCTCCTGGTTTTTGACTTCATGCTGGTGTTTGGAGAGGAGGGGAGAGGGAGAGATGGAAGATGGTCAGGGCGTGGGGAGGATTTTATTTCATGAAGATTTTATTTCCCATCATCTTAAGGAGGGAAGGAGTCTCAAGTGTTTGTTTGTTCCTCAGACCTAGAAACTCGCCCTGTTCCTGACTCAAATCACCTTGAGGCCCTAGCCCAGAAGAGTGATGATCAAAAACGCAGAGAAACGGCAGCAGTGACTGGCATGTATGAACCTCAAGGGAACACAGATTGTAAAAGAGCATTTTCTCTTGGGCCTGAGGCTGCTTGTCTTCCTTCAGGAAGCCTCGAAGAATCAATCACTTCTGTTTTTCTGAAGAGACAGGGATTCCAGATTTTTCTTATTGACTCATTCCTCATTATGATGAAGGTGTTCCTCCTTACCCAGAAAATCTCTCCAGCTGTAGCATCCGTGTCAACATAAATTTGCTTTAGACAGTTTTCTGTCTCCCGGGTTAGCCTTTCTTAGTTAGATTTTGATTATTTTCCTTTTGTTTTCTCTACTTTTTTTTTAATCATCATAACGCTTTCTTCATACCATTTCTCTTAGTCCTCTCTCCTTTTTCCTCCTCTGTTTTCTGTTTCTGATTTCATAGAGCACCAAATGCACAGTGGATATTAAATAAATGTTTCATGTTAATAAATGCTACATCACTTGATGTGCACTAACAGCTCATAGTTTCTAAGTATTGTTTCTGAGCTCTGGGCCAAGCTCCTACAAGACCTACCCTGCTGAATCCTCAGATTTCCCCCCAGGTCGGGAGGTCCTTAGACCCACTGGGACAAGTGGGAGGCAAGCAAATTCCTAGGGCACAAAACTTAAGGAGGTGCTCATTCTTGGGGTCCTGGAAGTGCAGGCCAGCCCCTGCCCCCATCTCTACCTTAACATAGAAGGAAACAGGCAGACAGAGGGTAGGGCAGTTACCCAGGGTCACAGCACTAAAGAATAAAGAGAATTTGAACACAAGTCTAGCTAAATCCTCTTTTTTTTTTTTTAAGATTTTATTGATTTATTTGTCAGTGAGCAAGAGAGAGCATGCACAAGCAGGGAAACCAGCAGGTAGAGGGAGAAGCAGGCTTCCCGCTGAACAAGGAGCCCGATATGGGGCTTTCTCCCAGGATGCTAGGATCACGACCTGGGCCAAAGGCAGACGTGTAATGACGAGCCACCTAGGTGCCCTGAGAGCCCCAGCTCTTAAGAATTACAGTTAAGACGTACCCAGAGCATCCAAGTAGCTTTATATGTCACCATTCTTTGTATGTGTGTGTTTTTAATTTAAAAAATTTACTTTTCAGCTTGAAATAATTTATACTTGCTAAATGTCACCATTCTTCAACATGAAGAGGAAGCCAAGCCTCTTCAGACTTTTGAGGAAAGCCTCTAACCCAAATGCCAGAGATCTAATGAAGCAAACAGATAAACAAATGCAGAAAATCCCAACGCCGAAATAATGCAGAAAGCAGAAGACAGCTTCAAACTGAAGTTTATAAACTTGAAGGGTGAGAAGATGTGGCATCCATGAATAGGGAACAGGGTGAAAAAGAAACAGAGACTGGGAAACACTTATAGAAATTAAGATGTTTATAGCAGAAATTAATGTTTTAATAGAAGAACTGAATAGTAAGGTTGAAGAAGTCTCCTAGGAAATAGAACAAGACAAAGACATGAAGAATAGGAGAGAAAGAGATAAAACCAGAGAATCAACACAAAAGGTCCAACACCAAATTTATAGGCATTCCAGAAAGAAAGGAGAAAAATGGAGAGGAGGAAATTATTTAAAAAGACATAAAATGTGGACCAAGTGCCCAGAGCACTGAATAAAAAATAGACCAATTATGGTGAAATCTGACAACACCAGGGATAAAGAGATGATCAAAAAATCTTCCAAAGGAAAATAGAAAAAAATAGGAATCAGAATGGCATTCAGATTTCTCGCCAATACTGTTGGAAACCAGAAGTCCATGGAACAATGTTTTTATAATGCTGAAGGAAAATGACTTCCAAATTGTCAGTTGAATGTAAGGATAAACCAAGAACATTTTTTCAGATAGGCAAAATTTCAATGGTTCCATAGACCATTTCTTAAGAAGCTACCAAAGGGTGCACTTCAACAAAACAAGGGAGTGAACCAACAAAAGGTGTCTCAGGAGGTCTGGAGAACTCTCAGCTCAGAGGGGAGCCACAGGACAGACCAGCATTCATGTCATAACAAGGACAAATTACCTGATGGCCTCTTCATGGGCTTGCCTACCCGGGGAAGAGTTTAACAAGAAGTCAGAGGATTTAATGAGAGGCCCCTGAAAATCTGAACAAATGTACCAAGATGATTAACTCTAGGAAAAACAAGACATTGTACATGAAAGGAAATGTAATTAGAGCAGACTCTGAGGCTTAGCTAGGAACAGTAGTTAACAGTACTTACTGAGGCATAGCAACATAAATTCTGAGTAGTAATGAATCCAAAAGAGGTGAAATGCCAAGTTGGAGAATGGTTGTGAATGTGTGCAAGTGTATATAAAATGTAAAAATTAAATTCTCCTTGGCTATCATAGGAAGTTAATATATGTCTAAAATGGGGGGGGGGATCAAGAAACATATTACTTAAAACTATGGAGGAAAATACCAGAAAATATCTAAAAGAGTTGAAAATGCCTATCTCCAAAAAGTGGGAGTCGGGGGATAGGGAGGTTGGGGCAGCAAAGGATGGAGTAAGGGAGTCTCTGCCTATTATTATAAGCCTTGTAATGCCTTTTGATGCTTCAATAA
This sequence comes from Ailurus styani, assembly GCA_002007465.1. NCBI lineage: Eukaryota > Metazoa > Chordata > Mammalia > Carnivora > Ailuridae > Ailurus > Ailurus styani. The sequence continues at coordinate 2,547,900 of LNAC01000064.1, read as the reverse complement.
AGTGTGTTTATTACCTTGACCGAAATTAACATTAGAAAGTAATTTTAGTATCAGCTTATTTACTTCCCTTTCCTTCTTCCTCTTAAAAGTAGAAACTGGAGTAGGGAAACTATCGCCTCTTTGGGCCTTTTTGCTCTTTGAACAGAATATACTGTCTCACTCCTTCCTCTTCTCTATTATTATGAAACAGAACAGCAGTTTTAATCACCCCAAAGAGCACATAATCCTCAACCCAATATTTGACTTTGAAATTAATTTCACAGCTCTGTTTGACTACACAGAGGTCATAAATTACATTCTGGGAAGCCAGCTTGTAAGACATGTAAACACTGTCTACCTTTGCCACTGGCCCTTCCTCCAGGATAGAGGTGTGCCTCATGGGCTCCCTGACGGCAAGTCCCCATTACAGCACCCCAGTCCCTCCGGCTCACGGTGCCCTCACTGGCGCTGCCATTCCTTGCCTGGAACTGGCTATCAAAGTCCAAGGTCGGAGCTTTCCAAATGTCAGTAGGTCACTAACTCAGTCAGTGTTTCTTAAGTATTCCAAGATGCTCCATGCTGTCTTAGCCCTCCGGGGGTGAGGAAATACTAGAAGTGGTCCTTGCCCTAAGGAACTTAAAATCCAGTGGAGAGAGCAGGGAGCCCTGAGACAAAAAAACAGTTCCACCAGCTCAAGGGCTGAGTACGTGGGCAGCCCCAGCCCCCAGCGTAGCCCAGGGACGCAAGAATGTGAACTGGACGAAAGAGTGAATATTCTTCGCTGCAGGAAGGAAAGTGATGACTAGGGCACGGTGTGTGACATTGGGAGTGTTTGTCCCCGGCCCCCTCCCTGGCTTCCCTTGCCCACCCTGTCTGGCTTCCCTTGTCCACCCTGTCTGCGTGTGGGGACGTGGGAAGGCCGGTGGGAGACGGGTCAGAGAGCCGGACGGGACACGGAGCTCTGCGGGGAGAGTCGGAGCACCCGTTGTGTCTGGCACAGCGAGGACTCCCAGGGAATTCACACACCATTCCCCCCAGGCCCCGCGACTTCAGATCCACCCGTGAAGGCCCAGGAGGTTGAACGTCCTCCCCCAATTTCTCAAGAACACAGAGCAAGCCGGCCGTCAGGATGGCCTCGGCGGTGAGTGGCTCTGTGGGTGGCCGGTGTTGACTGATGCCCCCAGATCTGCAGGTCCCGGGTCGCCCGAGCCCTTGTTGTGAGCCTGCGGAGAGCAGGGAGAAGAGACAGAAGGGGGTAGTGGCGCAGGGGGACCTGGCGGCCCCCTGACCTCCCGGGAGACCCCACCAAGCAGAGCCACTTAGACTGGAAAACTGGTGCCAGGCTGCCTTCTACTCTCATATCACAGTGAATTTCGGCCCCTTTATTTGTCACAGGGCCCTAGTAATGCCTGCTTCACGGGATGTCCCCCAGGCCCGGCAGAGACCAGGCGCAAACGTGGCCAACACAGTGCCAGGCGCACAGACCGCACGCTGATCCCCCACTGCTGCGCGGACTGCTGGCTCTCCCGGGGTGGGGGTGGGGGTGCGGGGAGGAGGCAGAGCACAGCAGCGGCCTGAAAAATGACTGGAGTTTGAACCATGACTTGCATTTTTTAAGAATTCTGTTTTTCTCTTGACCCAATTAAAAGGAAAAAAAAAAAAAAGGCTCTTCGCTCCTTTTCCTCTTGGGCCCAGGGGTTGTGCTAGTTGGCCCAGCTGTGGGTAGATTGTGTCTGTCGAAGCGTGCAGGAGGGACCCTCCGAGCAGTCCCAGGGACAGTGCTGTGCCAAGGTCAGGGCAACAGTCAGACTTCCTGGCCTGTGCTCAGCGGGCCCCTCACAAGGTGGCTGGCGCGGAGATGGAGGGACGGTGACGATCCGAACGGACAGCCCTTCCCCCTCATTTGCTTCAAGTGCCTTCCTGACCAGCCTTGGCCATCCTGGAACCACCGGAAATGCTCTTAGAAGATGTTCATGCCCAAACCCCACCTCTCCCCAGGATTCTGACTCCACTGGTCTAAGATGGGGCCCATCGTTACCAAGTTTCCCTGCTGATGGTACAGCACAGCCAGGGTTGGGATGCTCTGGCCTAATGGGACTTGGCTGCTGAGTTCATCCCTTCTGGAAAAGTCGTCCTTGGACCAGTCATTCTGCGCATGGGAGGAACGGGTGCTCAGGAGCCAGATGACCCAGGTTTACATCCTAACTCTGCCACTCCTGGCTGTGTGTGACCTTCGGCAGGTCATCTAGCACGCCCCGACCTTGGACCTCGGTTTCTTCACCTATGCAAAGAAGAGCCAGCGACCAACCCTCCCTCCCTGTGCTGGAGCGAGCGCTGCGAGGTCAGGCCGGGAAGTGGTTGGCACAGTCCTTGACGAGTCAGTACTGGTAATTACAATTAATACTAATTATTATTTCTTAGAGAAAAGACTCCTGTCATCCGCCCAGTCTTGCAAGTGGAGAAAGCCCTGGGATTATTCGAGGCACTCCTCTAATGGAGTCTGCAGATCCCCGTGTGAACGGTGCTGCCCCGGGCCATCTGCTTCCTCCCCATTCTGCCCCTAAATCCCAGGGCCATCTTCCCAGCGCTTTTTGTCAATGACGGAGGGAATGTAGTTCCCTAACACACTGTTGCCAAGGCAGTTTCCGGGTGCTATCTAATTTAACCCCACCCCCCCCTCGCGATATTTCCACAGCTCCTGCTGGGCCTGAGTCACAGCCGGAGCGACGTCGCCAGGCCCGGTGGGGACAGACAAGCCACAAAGGCAGGCATCAATCTCAGACGTGCGCAGGCGCTGCCCAGTCTCTCCTGCTGACCCCGAGCACCCGTGCTTCCGTTGGGGTTAAAGAAGCAGCTCTCATTTTCTCTCCAGGGGAGGGTACAGGTGGCCCCCTGCCACCAGCCCTCCCTCCCCCACAAGGTGGTAGTAGGGACAGGGAGCGCTGAGGATGCAGGTGTAGGCGCCGGGGGGGGGGGCGGTGAGCCGGTGGCTGGGCTCACAGGCTGCGCAGGAGGCCTGTCCTTACTCTGAAGACAAAGGGAAGCCATTGAGGGCGCTGGCAGTGGGGATGCTGTGACCAGACGTATGTTCTGTGCTGTTCAGTTCAACCTATAATCCTTTTACTCTTTCCAAGAAAAGTTCCACCAAGCATCAAAGGCCAGTATTTGCTTACTGCGCGCCAGGCTGTGGGCTAAGTACTCTACGTGAATCAGCTCCCTCTTCCGCGGGGCCCCATGGCAGATCCAGGAGGATGTCAGGGCCCGATTTTGTCCCTGGCCCATTCCAGGGCCCCTCCTGCCCCCTGCTATACAGCGAGCGGCTATTTATCAGCCCCCTAGCTGTCAGAGTGCGGGAGCCAGACTCCACCCCTCTGACGTCAAGTGTCATGCACATGGCATCAAAGCTTTCAGAAGCAGGAGGACACCTGATGTTCGCCTTGTACACACTCTCACCTGTTGCTTGACCCTGTCTCTCTAAAAGCCATTCCTAGCGGTCGACACACCAACAGGAATCATTCCTCTGGATTGAGTCCTTAGACGTCGAAGCTACAAGAGGTCCCCCAATCCTTCCCACCCCAAGTGAACTGCCCCCCCAAATGGCAGGCCTCGCTCCCCTTGTGGAGGCTGAGGCTGCCTAGACAGCTGACCTCCAGAGTGTGGGTGTCTAAAATAAAGGCCCAGGAGGGGCTGTGCCAGGGGTGCACAAACTCATCCATTAGTCAAGTCAGCACCCCCAGTTTACAGAGCAGGAAGAAAGAGTGACTTCATTCATTCATAAAATCCAGAAGCCCTTAGGCGGGAATGAGGAAGAGCTGGTGTATGGTGCCCCTAAAAACCACCATCTGTTGAGAAACTACCAAGCACTTGGCATTCGATAGACACTGTCCTCATTCTAATGACAGTCATTTCATAGATAAGGAAACTGAGGTTCAGAGTGGTTCTCTGGTCCAGTCACAGGCCTCTTAAGTGACTGAGCTGGGGTTTGAACCTGGAGTGGCCCAGGCCAGTGTTGCCCCTTCCACAGGTGTGGAGGCGCCCAAGCCTCTCAGTGAGCAGGAGCATGAAAGAGGCATGGTTTCTATTGTTCATATTAATCGGCCCTACAGGCTCGTGGCTCAGCCCCAACTGGCTAAACGTGTTCCAGCAGCTGATTGCTGAGACAGCACTATGGGGTGATGGAATGAGTGTTCAGAAGCATTCCCTTTCCTCCTTGTACCCAAGTACAAATTACTGTAGAAACCCCAAGTCCTCCAGAGTCAGGTCAGACCAGCTTCGTGATACCAGGTTACAGCTAACACAGGACCCTGCACTGCACGCAGTCACAAAAATGACCAAAATTCTTCATGACTTTGAAAATATGATCCTGGTAAAGTAGTAATGGATCAGGTAAAGTAGTGAGCTGCCATTATCCAATAGGGGCACCTGGGTGGCTTTGTCTGTTATGTGTATGCCTTCGGCTCAGGTGATGATCCCAGAGTCCCAGGCTGGGATCGAACCCCATGCTGAGCACAGAGTCTGCATCTCCCTCTCCCCTGCCCCACCCTGCTCATGCTCTCTCTCTCAAATAAATAAATAAAATCTTTAAAAAAAAAAAAAGTATCCACTAGATCCGGGATATTACTGGGGATGTGGGAGTGGTGCTTCCTGTATATCCAGGTAGGGCAGACGTCTCAACAAAAGTATATATGGTCTCAACAAAAGTAACATAGGCGTTGGCGTGTGCACATGTATGGACTTGTGTGTGCACGTGTGTATGCACGCACGTGTGTGCAATTGTGCGTATGCATGTATGTGTATGGATGCATGCGAGTGCACGTGTGTGTGCATGCATGCACATGCATGTGTACACACGTGTGTGCGTGCACATGTGTGCACTTCTGTGCATGTTTGCATGTACTGGCATGCGCATACATGTGTGGGTGTGTTTGGACTGGAGGAAGGGATGGGGAGCCAGGGTATCTATGAGGGTCTCTAGATGTCCCTCCCTAACTTCAACTATTACTCTTCTGCTTTAATTTATTGTGTATTGAAGGCCTTATACTGAAAATAGTTTGAAAATCACTGCTAGAAGGGAATGGTGAGTTAATGAAGAATTTTGAGCAGCAAGGGGACATAATAAGATTTGCATTTTAGAAATATCACTTTGCTTGTAGGCAGGGGGGGTGGGTTGTAGAGAAGTGAGAGCAGAGGTGCTAGGTCAATGGGGAGGGGACTGCAGCATTGACCGCAGCCAGAACTCGGCAGTGTGGGACAGAAGGGGTGGAGTCCAGGGGCATTTTGGAGGTAAAATCGGAGGGCCTTGGCAGTTCCTGGAATATGCAAGAGGAGAAAAGGGAGGCATCCTGCTTGATCCTGTGGTTCTGGTCTGGGAGGACTGAGGTGGGCATCCCCGTCAGAGCACACCAGAGAGCAGAGGGAGGATGGACTGAGTAGGGGGCATGTGGGTACGACACCTCTGTGCCATGTTCCGAACACACCCGGTCAACTGACAGCTGTGTTTTCAAATCCGGAGCTCACTGGAGAGCTCTGGGCTCTAGGCATAATCTTGGGTTTTCAACATAGAAATGTCATCCAGGAATGTCGCCTCTCCCTTTATTAGGTAACCCCGGGGAGGTGGGGAAAGCATAGCTGGAAAGAGGAAAAGGGCCCTGCAATGAGCAGAAGGGGCAGAGAAATGACAGCTGGCGAAAGAAACGACAAAATGATGATATGTGATCAGGCAGGTGGATTTAAGTGTCTGAGGCTCAAGAGACAGCACCAGGTTCAGATTCATGAGTCATGAGCACCTAGGATGTCATCGACATGGCGGAGAGGATGGAGTGAGGACGGTGAGCCTTGAAAACATCATCATGGGCGCCTGGGTGGCTCAGTGGGTTAAAGCCTCTGCCTTCGGCTCAGGTCATGATCTCAGGGTCCTGGGATCGAGGCCCGCATCAGGCTCTCTGCTCGGCAGGGAGCCTGCTTCCTCCCCTCTCCTCTCTCTGCCTGCCTTTCTGCCTGCTTGTAATCTCTCTCTCTGTGTCAAATAAATAAATAAAATCTTTAAAAAAAAAAAAAGAAAAGAAAACATCATCACATCAGGGAGAGGGAGGAGGAGGAGTCCTTAGAGAAGGTGGAAAAGGGCCACCGGAAAAGTATGAGAACAGGGACTGGGGAGAGTCTCAGAAGTTGGCTCAGTCAGGGTACTTTTGGCTGCAATAGAATAGCTTCCTAAATAGAGAAAGCTGACTAATTAGGTAATAGGAACATAGATTCTCTTACAAGGCATCCATAAGGAGGCAATTCCAAGGTTAGTTCAACTGCTAAGTCAGGCCTCTTTGGGCTTTTCCTTGTGTTCGAGAGATGGCTACAGGAACTCCAAACATCATTCTTTTCAACAATCGTGTGTCTCTCTATTTGGGTCCCTCCTCCCCCTCAATGAGAAAGTGAGTGTTCCTAGGAAGCTCTCTCAGGTAGACTCTCCCTCAGGTCCCATGAGCCAGTCCCAGCAGCAGAGAGGCTGGCAAGTGAGCAACTAGCATTTTGGCCTCGTGGTGGAAACTGAGCTCTCACTGCAAGAAGGTAGGAGAAAGGCTGGCCATCAGGAGAGTGACCCAGAGAGGCTTCCTCTGGAGCCCGCAGAGTAGAGGCTTTTGGAAGCTGGGAGTGCTAGTTTCCACTGGAGCAGAGGAGCCCAGTGCCGGGAACACAAGTGAGGAACCGATACGGGGTGTAGGGAGTGTTTACGAAAGCAGTTTCAGTAGGTTGGTGGGGGTGGAATAGAAACTGAATCACAAGTGACTTGAGATGTGGATGGGGAAAAGGAAGTGGAATAGGTAGACCAGTGGTTCCCGACAGGGGTCAGGGCGGGGCAGATTTTGTCCTGTAGGGGATGTCTGGTAAGGTCTGGAGACACTTCTGGTTGTCACAACTGGTGGAGGCTGTCACGACAGTCACTACTGACAACTGGGGTCCTTCGGCATCTTTCCAAATGGAAAGGAAGGCACATCTTATAGGCAGAGACAGCGACGCAGCTAAGCCTCCCACAGTGCTGTTGTAGGCTGAGTGTGTGTGCCCCCCCGGATTCTCATGTTGAACCTCTGCCCCCCCCCAACATCACAGAATTGGGAGAGGAGGCATCTGGGAGGCAGTTAGGGTTCGAGGAGATCAGGAGGGTTGGGCCCTCACGATGGGATTAGCGTCCCCAGAAGAAGAGACAGCACAGAGCTGGTGGCGCTCTCTGAGCGCTCAGAGGAAGGGCTGTGTGAGGGTGCGGTGAGGGGCAGCCCTCTGAGGCCAGGAGGAGAGCCCTTGCTGGAAACCGAACTCTGCCTGACCTCCATTTCGGCCCCCCTGCCTCCAGGGCTGGGCGGCATACATCCCTGTGCTTGAGCCACGCAGTCCCCAGTATCGTGTCCTGGCAGTCCATGCGAGCTACAGCAAACACACCTGCGAGCTGGTCAGTAGTGCTGAGGCTGACAAGCCTGGATGTAGACTACACTCACACGAAGTTAGTTGGGATGGTGAAGTAGAGTAAAAAAGGCAGGGGTAAGGGAGGTGGGAGAGACGGCAGCACGTTCCTGGGCCAGGGATGCGGGTCCAGAGAAAGGGGCTAGAAATTCGGAAGAGAAGTTCGGTGGCTGGTGGAGCCGGGTACCACGGAGCCAGGAGGGCGGGTCAAGAGTGGATTTGAGGGGAGGCCTCAAGCAGGAGAAGAGCACCTGCAGCCCCAAGACCGAGAGGAGAAAACACAGGGGGCTGGGAGTGGGTGGGCCGGCAGAGGGGGGCCTGGAACTCAGGGTTATTCCTGCTCTGGGACCGTGACCCTTTGGAATAATAGGAGATGAGGACATCCATTGAGTGTGAGGGGACCACGCAAGAGGCAGGGGACAGTCTGGAAGCGTTTTTAAGGAGAATATAAAGACGGCAGACCAAGCACAGGAAAGGAGCATATTGAGAGCTTGGCTGAGGTTGGAGCCTGGGATGGTCTTGGGCACAGTCCCCACGGCTGCGTGACTTCCTCCAAAATGCTCGGTATGCTCTGTACCCAGGGCCAGCCAGGACCAACTGGGGGGGTCAGTGGTGCCGGGTGAGAAGTGATAGGAAATACCTCAGGTGCTCAGCCCTGTGGCCCAGGCCCTGGGCAAATCACATAAACCCTCAAGACCTCAGTTTCCTCATCTATAAAATGGGCTTCACAACCATTACCTCACTCGGTCCAGTGATGGAGCTGATGAGGAAGGCTTTGTCCACCATGACTCCTTCTCAAAATGCTTGTAATTAACGTTAGTCTTTGCAGAGCGATGGTTCCCAGAACTTTCATGGGCATCTTCATTCAGTTCCTATTCCCCCCACTCCTGTGTGTTCAGACCTGGGGACTTCTGTCCTGGCACGACGGACGGACCCCTGAATTAAGGACACAGACACACACTGACCCTCCCTCTCTGGTGTTGGGGATCATCCTGCTGCCCCCGCCCCCCAGGGGCCAGGCCCCCCGGGATCCCGCATCCCAGGCTCGTTGGCCCGAGCCTTTGCTGAGCACAGGAAGGAGAGGATACCTTCACCGTCACTGCTATGTCACTGAATCTGGGCTCAACTGGAGCCAGAGGGAGCCAGCCAGGAAAAAAGGGGTGGGGAGTGAAGAGCAGCGGGAGATCCAAGTTGGCCAAGAGTTGGAACTAGACAAATGGGGGAAACTGGGGAAGGCGGGCACCCCAGGAGCTTTTTCCACCCCAGCCTGCAGTGTGCTCTTCTCCATCTCCCAGACTGGACAGCGGACAGGTGGTGGGGAGTGGGAGGCCAGGCCAGGGCACAGGTGGAAGACGGGAGGGCCAGGACACCCAGAAAGAAAGACATGGGGGAGAAGGATGGCCGGGCTCGGGGGAGAGGGAAGGCCATGACCGCAGCGCCTGGGACACCATAGATCGCGTCGCCAGAGCAGAAACCAGTTTGGGAAGGCAAAACAGGGCAGTGATGGTTACGGACTTAATGTTTTGTAGCTATAATTTGTATAATAACAACAATAACAGCTCCCACTGGGTGAACATCCACTCTGTACCAGGCAGACTACCTACAGTTGTCACAAACCATGAGATAATTACCAGTATCCCCACCAACACACATGGAGACCGGGGCTGGCGGGGGCCATGGACTTGGCCAGGGCCACAGGGCCAGGAGGAGGTGCAGCCACACTGCCAACTCCCTGCTCCTTTCTCCTCATACATTCAGTTCCCCTCTCCCCAGTCCGCAGGCCTCACCCAGATGTCCCATGGGCTAATCTGCCAGGCCAAAAATCACCATCACCCCAATTTCTTAGGGCCAGTTTTTGAAGACAATCACAGACTAAAACTCAAAGGTATGTATTTCGACAGCAGACTCGGGCCCTGAAACAGTTAGGAGAGGAAGTTATTTTGAACAGGGGCTATTTTGTCATTCTCTCTACAAGCCATTAACCGATTGTTTCAATTCATTCATTCACTTCTTCGTTCATCCATTATTTGTTCACTGAGGGTCATTGTAGCATAGGGTTCAGGACATAGGCTCTGGCCTCTGACTGCCTGAATTCAAATCCTGACTTCTCATCCATGAGCCTTAGGAGCCTAATTCTTCTATCTGTTTGCCCATCTGGAAAATGGGAAGATGACCTCCTTGAGCCGAGGTGACGGTCAGTGGGCTCATATACCTGAAGCCCTCCAAACAGTACCCACTCTGGTCGGTGCTAACCTGTGCCAGGAGATGCCGAGTTCAGCGGGCCTGGCTTCCGCCCTGGAGATGCTCAGGTCCTGGGACAGGGCTGCTCTGTCCACCCCACCTACTGGCCAGGACAAGGATAGGGTGAGTCCAGACGACCCTTGGCCTCTCGGGTGACTTTTCTTTCAGGAGCAGATACGGCAGCCTCGGGCGGGAGCCCAGAGGGGCCACGAGGCTGGCTTGGAGCTGGGTAGCCTGCACCTGCCCTGCCTGCCTCTTTGAGGCCGTGCAGCAGACTGCATTCCTTTGATGGCTTTCTTCTTCCCTGACCCTGGAAACATCTGCCTGGGGGAGGCAGGAGAGGCTTTTAGGATGCTAGGGGCTGGCTCTAACAAGGACTCATCTCCCTAGGGAGGCCAGCTGATGAAGATCAAGTCCCACAGCCCAGAATGCTGACCCCAGGCGCCTCGCAGCAGAAGGCAGAGCCCAGGAAGGCAAGTCACAGCCGTAAGTAGGGCAGTGGCCTGGGCTGTGTCGCCTGCTAAAGACATCCGCTGCCCTCTGGGCGACAGCTTCTGATCTCTTCCTTTTGCTGGCGCTCCAGCAGAACAAGGCCTGAGTCTCATTTGTCTGGCTGAGGTGGAGGCTTTCAGAGCCGGGCGGCTTGCAAAAATGAGGCGACGGAAGAGGCCGGCCAGCAATTAGGTAATGCCAGCCTGCCTGCTGGGCCACCCTGCACCGTCTGTCCCAGAGTGCACCGGGAGGGCAGGGGAGAGCGGGCATGTGCATTCTGGGCTCACAGGAGAGGAACGGCCATGGTGTGTTGACACGGAGGGACCCCGGGAAGTAGCCGGTGACCTAAGGTCTCTGAGCCTCACATGTATATGGGGTAGAGAGTGCCTGTCTCACTGAGAGGTATGAGGTCCTAACCTAATAGCTCTGTGGTCACAGGTGACAAGACAGCTGGCCAGGCCGGGTCCCTTCCTTCTCTAGTGTGACCTCAGGGCAGCAGCGTGCGCACAGGCCAGCTGACGCCAGGCCAGCAGCCCCCTGGCCTGGGCCCTCGTGGTGGGGACCTTCCTGTCCCCCTCCTCAGCAGTCCTGGGCTATGAGCGGGCGGCTCTGTTCAGCAGCAAGGCCGTCTAGAGAGGGAGAAGGATTTTCCCACGCAACTGCCTCTTCTTCACTGTGGTCTCCTCTCAGCTTCTCCTCCTTGGACAAACAAAATCCTCTGCTTACTTATTTCTTTGAATTTTCTTCCAGGCTGGTCCTCCTATAAAAAAAATCCTTACCCAAGGTCCAGCCCTGCCTTCTTGCAAAGTTCACTGCAACCACTGTAACTTGGGGGCTGAAAATCCTCAGAGCCTCCTGGGACTCCAAATATTTGAATCTCTCACTCTACAACTGGCTATTTGAGGGGGGGGGTTCATTTTCATTTTTAAAGTGTATGTGGACCTGTGTTTCCATATGGGGAATGTGCAAAGCCCAGAAATTCCTTGGTCCTTGGTTCGAGTTTTGGTTTCAGTATTTACTAGCTGTGGGACTGTGGGCGAATTGCTTAACCTCTCTAAACCTCAATTCCCTCATTAAATAGTTTATGTTATTGTGTCAACAGCTCTTCAGAATAGCCTTACAAAAAAGGAATTAGTAGAAAGTCCTATTTTACAAATGAAGAAACAAATGAAAAAATGAAGAAAAAAATGAGAAGCTCCCTTAACTGTGTCCCTGGAACGCACAGCTGGTGACAGAACCTTGACTTGAGTTTGGATTCCCTACTGTTGGTACGGAATCAGGGGAGTAAGGGCCTCTTTAGGGGTTACCTCCCTTCCTCTTCCCCCAGCTGCTGCCCATGTTTGGGCCATTTTTCTGTCTATTTATAAGAAGGAAAACTCCGATCAGTTCTCCCTCTTATGGACAGCACTGTCCAGAAGCTGGAGGGACTCTGGGACTGGGCGGGGGGCGGCTGGAGTCTGGGACTGGCAGGTCTTCTTCACGCTGGGGAGCTCGGGCCACAGAGCGCCAAGCGAAGGCAGACAGTCTGCTCTGAGCCACGGGTGTTCTCCCAGCTTGCTGGGCACCGGAGTGGCCTTCACGGGGTGTCCTTGGAGGGAGGTTTGAGAAGCAAGGATTAAGAGCTGCCTAGAGAGCAGGTTGGCCAAGAGCCAGCCAGAAATAACAGCTTTCCCAGGCCTCTGTGGGCTGGAGGCAGTGTTTCCCCTGCTCTGCCTAGCAAAATACCATAGACTGGGGACTTCAACAGCAGAGACTTTTCTTACAGTTCTGGAGGCTGGAAGCCCAAGCTCAAGGTGCCCGCAGGGTCAGTGTCTGGCGAGAACGCTCTTCCTGCCTCACGGATGGCAGACTTGGGTTGTCTCACGTGGCGGAGAGAGGGAGAGTGAGTAAGCTCTCTGGTCTCTTCGCATGAGGACACTAATCTCCCCAAGCCCAACTATCTCCCGAAGGCCCCACCCCCAAATACAAAATCACGGGGGGTGGGGGGGCGTGGGGGTTCAGGCTCCAACACAGGAACTTGGGGGGGGGGAGGGACACAATTCAGTCCACAGCATTTGTGTCCTTCTCACGTGCAAAACATATCCATTCTACCCCAGCAGCTCACCAGCCTTGCCTCCTTCCAGCAGCAACTCTGAAGTCTCAAGTTTAAAGTCTCACCGACGACGTACCCTCTAAATCGATATGGGTAACTCAAGATGTGATTCCCTCTGAGGCAATATTCTTCAGCTGTGAGACTGTGAAACCGTATGAGCTATGGACTCCCAATATACCCTGGTAGGACAATATACACCACTGTACACCAATAGACACAGCAGGCATTCCCGTTCTGAAGGGGAGAAGCAGGAAAGGACGGGGGGTAATGGGACCCCAAGCAAGCCCCAAAGTTCTCAAGGCAAGTGCCACTAGATCTTAAAGGTCAAGAATAATCCTCTGGTTCACTGCTCTGCCTTCCAGACCCACAGAGGCAGTGGTCCCGTCTCCGCAGCTCTGCCACGTGGGGGTGGGAGGCTTCCTGAAAGGTGGTGGCCTAATCATCTCTGAACTGCCTAGAGGGTCCTTCTTCCTTTCCCTTGAAGGACAGTGCACACTGCGGCCAAGTAGCCTTGGGCTCTGGTCCTGCAGCATACAAGAAGCTGGATGCCTCTCCTGCACTCTGTCCTGCTTTCTCTTGCTCCCTCAGTTCAAAGGGGCAATGTCTTTGCTGGTGGAACCCCATCACTTGCCTGACTCCCACTGAGCAAACCGATTGGATCTGTGCACACACCCGTGTTATCAAATGGTTGTTTAGCCTCACCCTTAGGGTTCAATTCTGAGTAAGCTTTCTCATTTTCTTGCAATGATGGTGGACTGAAACTTTTCTAGACCTCCAGGCTCTGGTTCCATTTTGCTTAACGACAGTTCCTTTTTTAAGTCATGTCTCTCCTTTTGCATGTTACTATAAGGATTCAGGAGATACCCAGAGGCTCCCTCCCTCAACACTCTGCTTCGCGATCTCCTCAGCTAAACATTCAATTTCGCAGCTCACAATGTTCACCTTCCACAAAACGCCAGACCACAACTCAGCCGAGCTCTTTGTCACCTTATAACAAGGACACCCTTTTTCCGGTTTCCAATAATGCATTCGTTATTTACATCTGAGACCTTACCAGGATTGCCCATAAGGCCCATAGTTCTAGCACGTGCCTCAAAATTCGGTGTAAGAGTGACCACACATGACACTGTCAGAGCCAGGCTGCCACGCACGAGACCAGCCAAGGCGCGAGAACCAAGCCTGCAAATCATTTTCCTGCATTTGGCAACGGCCAGCCCCTGGGCATGGAGCCACATCAGTGTCCATCCCTTGAAGCCTGCCTGGTGGTCACCAGAGGACTTGATGCTAGCTGGTACTGAAGTCTTTTCCAAAGCTGTCCTTTTCTAAGCTGTCCTCTATAAACACCACTTTTCAAAGGCCCAGCAGAGTGGCAAGTTTTTGGTAGAAGGAGCCTTTGCACCCAGAAGCGGAGGGCTGATGGGAAGGAAGGATCTCAGCATTGCTGCGTTGGTGGGTCAGGAGAGTGCGGAGCCCCCTCCCGCCTTTGGTAATACCCGTAACTGGGCAGCAGAGTCCAGCAGTCTGGTGCCCAGGCCTGGAAGCCAGAAGGTGGCCCCTGTGTTCTGGCCTTGCCCCTTGCTGGCAGGGGGACTGAAACTCTGTTTCAGTTTCTTCCCCTAAGACAGGGAGATGATGATGATTCCCATCGCATGGAAGGGCGGTAAGAAGCTCATTCATTTAAATAAAGTGTTGACACTATTTCATGGCACAGAGTAACTGCTCAAAAAAAAAGTCAGCCATGATGGTGCGCTCCTGCGGACATGCGCAGTTACCGCCCGACAGCCAGTCAGGAGCCAGGAGGCAATGAAGAGCTAAGGTCGAGAGGGAGGGGCGAGGCCGACGTGGAGATGGGGTGACCATGGTTTCCGGCCTCTCTGAGCCTCAGTTTCCTCATTTGTTTTTGTTTTGTTTTGTTTTTGTTTTTTAAGATTTTATTTATTTATTTCACAGAGGGAGAGAGATCACAAGGAGGCAGAGAGGCAGGCAGAGAGAGAGGGGGGGAAGCAGGCTCCCCGCTGAGCAGGGAGCCCGATGCGGGCCTCGATCCCAGGACCCTGAGATCATGACCTGAGCGGAAAGCAGAGGCATTAACCCACTGAGCCACCCAGGCGCCCTCCTCATTTGTTAAATGGGAATCACGTAAGATAACACTTGCGAAACTATTATTCGGAAGCAGTAAGTATAAAATAAATATTCGCAACTACATTTTTCAGATAAGGAAATTGGAGGCACAAAGAAGTTAGAAACTTGCCCAAGGTTACTAGCTAATAAGTGGGAAAGCTGAGATGTGAGCCAAGGTCATCTGCCTTCATTGTAGAAAATAGAATTTGTTCATTCTTTCTTTCCCCCATTATGGGCTGTTAACAGGATAACGTTTGTCAGTCAAGGAAATAAATTTATTCCGAAACCGAATTTTCAGTAAATTTTTTTCTGTATCTTTTTGTGATAGACAATAAGCCTTTAAAGTAGAGATGATTTAGGGGCGCCTGGGTGGCTTAGTGGGTTAAAGCCTCTGCCTTTGGCTCAGGTCATGATCTCAGGGTCCTGGGATCCAGGCCTGCATCGGGCTCTCTGCTCAGCAGGGAGCCTGCTTCCTCCTCTCTCTCTGCCTGCCTCTCTGCCTGCTTGTGATCTTTCTCTCTCTGTGTCAAGTAAATAAGTAAAATCTTTAAAAAATAAATAAAAACAATAAAGTAGAGATGATCTAAAAATCCATTTGAGGAGATCTCTATCTAGACATGACAGATTCTTCTGGGGGCTAATGCCCATGAGTGGCTGATTAGGCTTAAGCTACAGTATACCCAAATCCACATACCAAACTAGACGGACATCCTGTTCAAACTCAGAGGTGTAAAAGTGCCAGCTGACACTATTTATTTCGGGTGGCATTCAAGACCACAAAAGCAGAAAGGAGGAGTTGAGAAGCTCCCTGGGAATCCCTGAGGGTAGGTTTGCCCTGGGTTTAAAAAGTCAAGCTTGGGGACCTGGTGACCCTGGCTCGACTCCCACCTCTGCCCACCCACGCTGGTTGTATCTCCCCAGGCAAAGTCAACTTTGCTACTCAGCAACGCCCATTTGTGGTTAACACGTCTATGTTAAGGGGGAACTTCTACAAACTCAGCGATTCTCAAGTGAAGACTACCAACATGCTTCAAAAACATTCAGGGCACTTGTTAAAATGCAGAGTCCGTGCTTTACCCCAGTTCTATTCACCTCCTCTGCGAACACGGCGGAGAATGTGTATTTCCGACAAGTCCTCCAGATGACTCCCGGCCAGCGCACGCAGCCTGCACCCCACATCCCAGCCAGGTGCGGGGACATGGGGCAGCTGTGGAGGAACCTTCCCGAACCATGACACTACAGACCCGTCGAGCAGCTTTGCCGCGGGGATCAGGATCCCCTGGGAAGTGGCACCTAAGGGGCAGGCTCCTGCTCCGGGCTGTGTGAGTGCTGGGAGGGGGGGGTGTGTGACCTTGGTTCCGGACTTGCACCTGGGGGAGTGAAGGGCTTCGTAGAAGAGAAGCCACCTCTCCGGCTTTTGTCCCTTCCCTCACAGAAGATAAGCCGGCTTCAGGGAAGGAAGGCCTTCTTCCGGGAGGGGGCCGCGCGGCCACACACCCGGGGGTGACTCAGCTTCTGCGGGCCGGCGCCCAGGCCCGGGGCTGCGCCGCGCGGGAAACAAAGAGCAGCTCCAACGCGCCCTCCCGGGGCCGCGCCGCACCTGCCGCCCCGCCAA